>JBCAUG010060066.1:0-23168 GCA_038406175.1 Haplosyllis leylae | reverse complement strand
ATGGAATCAATTGATGCACTATGGAGGAATAAATTAAAATTCTTGGGCCACTATGGAGGAATAAATTATAATTCTTGGGCCACTATGGAGGAATAAATTAAATATTGGAGGAGATAAATCCTTTGTTCTCAATAGTATGATCTATTATTAAAACTTAATGAAGCAAAAATTGGAGGAGATTAATCCTTTGTTCTCAATTGTATGATCTATTATTAAAACTTAATGAAGCAGAAATTGGAGGAGATTAATCCTTTGATCTCAGCTATTATTAATAATAACCACAAAGGTCAAAGGGCCAACTATGGAGGGGTAATTACGTAATCCCCTGAATGGGGGGACTACGTAATTACTCCGCCATAGTGGCCCTATATTCTCTCTTATGTCCTAATGTTACATCGCTTTTGTATGCTGCAAAAGAAGGCAAAAACTCATGCGTAAGGGAACTGTTAACTGCAGGAGCTGATGTCAACACAACATGTGAATGTCATGGCAACGGAGCACTACATCATGCTGTAAAGTTCGGACAACTGAAGTGTATCAAAGAACTTCTCAGAGCAAATGTTAAAGTAAACATGCAAAACAACAATGGAAATACTGCACTGATGTTTGCTACAAATACTGAATGTCTCCAACAGTTGCTTGCTGCAGGCGCTAGTGTGGACATAAAAAATAAGGATGGAAACACAGCATTAATGTATGAAGTGCAGAATGGGAATGTGGATTTGGTGAAAATGATAATTTCTGGAGGAGCTGATGTGAACACAGAAAACAAGAAAGAAGACACGCCTTTGATGATTGCTGCACGTAAAGGACGTGTTGATTGTTTGAAGGAACTCATTGCTGCTGGGGCTAATGCCAGAAAGCGACGCAAAGATGGCAAAACAGCATTGATGGTAGCCGAAAAGAGAAGTCATGCACTTTGCAAGATAAAGTTATTAAGAGCTGAATTTATCCAGGAAAAGCACCAAAGAACGTGCAGCAGAAGGGTCATTGCTTCGGCAAATGGAAAACAAATCAGTATGAGCATGTGCTCAACTCACGTTTCTTGTGTGAAGTTCATTGCTGAAGGAACTGGTGTGAACACTGTTTGGGAATTACATGATAATGGTTCTTTGCTAACAGCTGCTTTGTACCAAAAAGAATATCCATCAACAAATGAAGCAATAATCAAGGGGCACGAGATTTCACGAACCCAGTTCTCAGCAGAAGCTGAGACGAACACCAGAAGAAAGTTTGTGGTGGGAGGGTACGCGGACTTTGCTAAAGACCCTCTCTCCGACGGAGTTAAAGAAAAGCAACTCACCACTTTCACTTTGATGATGCTTGCCGCAATGAAAGGACACAAAGACTATGTCAGATTTCTACTTGATGTAGATCCGGGAGCTGATGTGAACATCAAAAACGAACAGCAAAACACAGCTTTGCAACTTGCCGTATTTTACGGACATGCAGATATTGTGAAATTGCTTATTTCTGCTGGAACTGAGATAAATACGGTAAATATAGAGGATCAAACTCCTTTGATGGTTGCTGCTCATCAAGGAAACATTGACTGTATAAAAGAACTTCTTGCTGCAGGAGCAATGGTGAACCAGAAAAATAAAATGCAAGAAACAGCTTTGCTACTTGCTGCAAGTGAAGGACATGCAGATATTGTAAACATTCTTCTCTCTGCTGAAGCTGAGATAGATACAGTAGACACTGAGGATTTAACTCCTTTGATGGCTGCTGCACGCAAAGGATATATTAACTGTGTAAAAGAGCTTATTACTGCAGGAGCAGAAGTGAACATCAAAACCATAAACCAAGATACAGCTTTGCTGTTTGCTGCAAACAAAGGGCATGCAGACATTGTAATGATCCTTCTTTCTGCAGGAGCTGAGATCAATACAGTCAACAATATTGACCCATCTTATTTAATTCATGCTGCAACTACAGGACACGTTTATTGTGTGAAAAAACTAATCGATGCAGGGGCAAATGTAAACTTCAAAAACAAAGATGACGATACCGCCTTAGTGTCAGCCGCATTCAAAGGACATGCAGACATTGTAAAGATCCTCATTTCTGCAGGAGCTGATATAAATGCAGGGAACAAAATTGATTCATCTCAGCGTTATTACTTGCTGCATGTATAGGACTTGCAGACAGTGTAAATATCCTCATTTCTGCTGGAGCTGATATCAACACAGGAAATGTGAATGATTCGTCTCCTTTGATGATTGCTGCTGGTGAAGGACGCATTGAATGCGTTAAAAGGCTTGTTGATGCAGGAGTAGATGTGAATATGAAAAATAAAAATCAAGACACAGCCTTAACATTTGCAGGAGAAATAGGGAATGTTGCAATTCCAAAAATCCTTATTGCTGCAGGAGCTGATGTGAGAACACTAAACATGGACAAATCATCTGACTTGATGATTGCTGCACGTGAAGGACGAATTGACATGATAAAGCGTCTTTGTCCCGGACAAAACGTCAACTTCATTTACAGGTGTTTTCGTTGGAGGTCTCCATCAACATTATCTTCACTGTGCTCAGAAAGTTTAAGCGAGGGTCAGTGTACTAGGTATTTACCCTATTTCCTGCCCAAAGATAATTACTTTTGTCGTGAAATAAATATATTAGTGTGCAGAAAAGAAAATGTGATGGGAGTTATTTCAATTGTAAATCAGAAAATTGTCAATTATAAATGCATACAGACTTCATAATTTTTTTCAAATTATATTTTAAATGAATGCTGTTCATTTAAAATATAAATGCATCATAGAAATTGATCAAGCTTCTTTGATTATTGCTGCATGAGAAAGATAGTTGTAATAGAAGGCTTGTTGATGCCGGAGTAGAAATGACTATAAATTAAGTTAAATTAAGTTACTAAGAGTTACAGGAAGATAGCAAATTGGCAAATTGGCATTGTAAAAATCCTTATTTCTGCAGGAGCTGATGTGAGGGCACTAATCATGAACAAATCAACTGACTTGATGATTGCTGCACGTGAAGGACGAATTGATAAGATGAAGCAGCTTCTTGGACACGGACAAAAAGAAGGTGAGTATCATAGATATTTACCCTATTTCTTTTCCAAAGATGAGAAAGATGTAACATTCAATAACAATTTTTGACTTAAGCTTCTATTAAAATGAATGTCTATAAAATTGTTAATTTAATTTTTTACACATAGAAGATACCATGCCACCTCCGAGATATTTTGCCATGACAACAGTCAGGAACGGCAGAAAATATCTAGCAATGGTCGCCCGGGGTGAAGCCATCAGTATCCAAGGAGACCGTTCCGATGTAAGGCTTGAGATCACAGAAGGATGCCCTAAGAGAGCTTACCTAATGGAAGTCAGGACTGATCTATCGAGCTTTAGGTCCATCATCTCTGATGATGAATGTTTTATTTCTCCCATTGTGAACATTTTGGCTCCTGCTGAAACTAGCACTTCCTCCTTCATCCTCAGGATCCCGCATTGCTTAGATGAGGATGATGACAGAAGCAAAGTCAAGGTCCGAATGATCCACGAAAACAGAAACCCAGCTGTGGTAGAAGTTCCCAAAGACAATGCTGGGCCTTTGTACTGTGAGATCAATGCCAGATTCATAGAGTTGCATACCACACACTTTTGTATGGTCATCTGCACCACCTGTCAGGAGCCCTATCATTGCCTTAGCACTCTCAGTGGCTCCTGGTTTGCCAAGTTTGATACTAAGCATCTGAGTGTTAATCTTATAGAACGAGTTATGATTTACTTGAGAGGGTTCATTAAGAAAAATGCAAGTCCAATCCAGCATAATGTGGAACTTAGACTTTACTTCTGTGGTGTACTTCACACCATAGTGGACTTCAGGAAGGTAACGTTTAATAAATGTTTTTTTCAAAATATTCTCAATAACCTCATGTGTAAAATATATTAAATTTCATGCCATACTGTTTTTTTTTCTTCGAACAGGATGTAGAAGCTACTGTAAATCTGAGATACATCACAAAAGGGAACCTAGCAACACCAAGACAGGACTACAATCCAGAAACAGGTGGTATCAAATTGTCCCTGCGAATAAAAGATTCTAGATGGCAGCCAAGACAAGGACTGCAGAACTGGGACTCAAGTTTCAGAACATTCACAGAGGTCATCCATTAAATAAACCTTTACTTAGTTTTGTTCTTATTTTTGCATGTTAAAAATAGAAAATTATCATTTACTGGCAAACCCTTAGTTTTCCCCTGATTTATTTGAGGAAATCAACCGGATTTTTCAGCTATGAAACAACTTGTATTGAACAGTACAAAGTGATCAGGCAAACAAAGTTTCTTCAAACATTTGAAAATTTAATAATTTGATGAATATTGATCTAATAAACAATATTTTTTTCTGTTTTAAACTCAACTAGAACTTATCTACGTAGTTACACATAGAAGAAGTGATTGACTTTAAACAACTTGCCAGTAGTATAGAAACTGCCACGAGTGTATACGTTTGCTACCGCAAAATCGGACAAGAATGATTATGTGTGGAATAATTTAAAGCTAAAACATTTTATCTTATATTTTTAGGAAAAGGAACTCTTGAAGGTAATAAACTTAGAATACGGCCACAGATGCAGAGCTGACCCCGTTGAAGCCGTTATTTACAGCCTAGAGGCAACGGGAGAATATCTTCACAACTTCAGGGCCGATGCAGCAGCAGAGTTAACTGTGGACCTTGAAGATTCTGCAGATAAGCAGCATGGGAGGAAACGGGAGCGTTCCTCCATGGAGCTGCCTATAGATTTCACAAAGAATTATTTGGAAGAGGTCTGAACCCAAGAATACTTCTATCTAATTTTCAATACTAATTTCATTTTCATACAAATCTGTCAAATGTAATCATGTATTTACGAAGAAGAAAAGTTAGTTTTGTGATGTTCCTCCCTGGTGTCACATAAAAAATTAAAGGCAGTGAAAGTTTCACCAGGTGGCTCGTTGGGCGCGAGGCCTCACACCCCAAGGTGATTGGAATTTTCCAAGGCAATACACCCTTGCACCTGATCGCCTCGGAAAAATTCCAATTGTCTCAGGGCAGGAGGCCTCATGCCCATGCAGTTTGAACTAGTTTTTTGTTCCCCACCTTCTCTCAGTGCAAAAAGTTCATTTAAGACATGTAGTGGTGAGGTATCCCCACCACCTGCAAGCACAATCCCCACCCTATCTGCATTCACAGAGCTGCAAAAGGCCTTCATAGGTCCCCACCACAGACCCAAAATTATTTCAGGGCAAAAACCATCAACAAACCACTAAGATGACTCTGATGAGCCACCAATTACCACTAGTGGATCCAGGGGAACCCCGGGGGCCCAGGCTTTCCCCTTACCCCCAAGATTTTGAGGCCCAAGTATACAATTTAAGAGCTAAACAATGAATTTTAGGGCCCTAATTCTATATTTTTTCAAAAAAAATTTCAGCCTCACTTCGCTCGGCATGAATATTACTTTCACATTCTCTAGACTCACTCAATTCATCATTCTGTCTTCTTGTACACCCTAAATAAATATCAGAAAATACTTACACTTTTTTAGGAAGTCAGAAAATTCTGACCAAAGTTTTATAATGGTCGTCTATGAGAAAATTGTTTTAAATTTTTGGTTTAGTTTTTGAAGTGTCTGGAAGAAACTATTAGTTGTACCTTCAAATACTTAGTATATCCTTATTTCTGATACTAAGGAGATCTGACTGACATGGAGTTTTTTTGATTTTCTTATTCTAGGAAAAAGTTGATGTTTTCAAAATTTTAAATAAACATAATTATTGAAATATCTCCGCTACTGATTACACACTTATATTTTATGTGACATGCCACATCAACTTTTACTGAAAGTTGTTGAGAAAGGCATGATAAAATCTAACGATAAAGTTTAGTCATTATCGTAACTACTTTTCCACCTAATTAGTTTATTGTTTTATACATGCAGCAATCTGAACCTCAGGCGGTATCTATCGGCAAAAGAAAGACAACCACTCCAAATCCAGAAAAGGTCAGTGGTCTTGCTAAGCTCAAAGACAAACTAAATTCAGCAAAGCAATAAATTCAGATGTAAAATAAGGAAAATGATTGATAGGCTGCAGTTACAGTAATATTTTTAATTGAAAGAAAGAGTACCATTCACGGTAAATTTTCTTTCAAATTGTACAAAAGATTTCTTTCTTTCAGGAAAACAAACACCAACGGATAACCAACGCCTCTAACGTGCAGGAAGATCATACAAAATTTCAGGAGGTCTGTAAACTGATTTTTATGCTTCACTTTATTTTCTTTATATTTGGGTAAATTGTGCACTAAATTCGAATCAAATCTAAAAAATGTGTAACTTTTAAAACAGAACTATTCCTTCTGCTAGGAGGAGCCTCCTACGTCTGCAGGTGCGCTCGAACACCACCATTCCATGACCAATGGAGCTGCAGTCACCGCGTCAGGAAATGAGGAGTCTTCACAACCAACCACAGTGAGTCTCATTTGAACTAAAAGAATAAATTTCTGGTTTTGATGATATCACGAACGGTAGTTTGATTTGGGCTACCGTTTTGAATCTAGTTTATAAAAGGCTTAAAATAAATTATTACAGTTGCCACAGAGGTTCAGCAAAGAAAAGATAGATGAAATAGTGGAAAGCGCAGGGTTGGAGAAGGTACGGTCATTGCTTCTTTTAGTGTCTTGTCCGACTAGATGTCCGCCCCCGTGACTTTCTAACTTTCCAAGAAAATCCAAAAGAGGTTCAATTGTTATTTAAATGAACCTCAAGATACCGTACAGCTGAAATCTGAATCAGGTGCACACCATCCTTTTGTCAACATGAAAATATATTTTAAAACAAATAGTGCCTTTGTCTTTTTGCTTCAAAAAGTCCGACTTTCATGTTATCACGTGAACAGGTCACATTTGGTTAAACAATTGAGCTTTTCCATTTTAAAATTGTACCTTACATTTGTCAAATAATTTTGCTCGCTGTCTTTAGTACTGGTACACTGACATTTTCGCACAGGTAGCCTTTTACCAAGAAAGGCAAAACTCAAATTTGTTAAAAGTAAATATCTGACTGTCCACATTTTACAGTCCGGGATTTCGGATAGTCAAATTGTTTGGCTTGCTTCACTGTTCAGCGAATCGACACTGAAGAAAGTGGCTGTGCAGTACTTCAACGTTACTGTGGTTGATGTAAAGAATTTGAGGGCGGACAACATACATGATGCAAAACAGTTTTAAAGTTAAATTTTGTTTAAAGTTTTACAATGCACACTTTAGCTAACACTGTCAGTTTAGATACTTGCTGTTAGCAAGCCTTGTTCAAATATAAAATGGACCATTGCAGACAACAAAAATTCAATTTATTAAAAGTTTGTTGCTGACTGTGCCAGTTTCTTGTATAGCGCACAAAAACCTGACATTGGAGAAAAGTGGGGATATTTCATTCAAGCGTACACACATCTTATTTCTTTTCAGGAATTTTATCGTACTTTGCTCAAAGCTGAATCAGAGGGATTTTTAAGCGATGTGAATATGTTGGAAGTGGAGAGAATTATTCTGGATCCGAAAAGAAAATAGATATTAAAAAACGTTTACTCCTTCCTCTCCAGTTCAGTTTTCTTTATTGATACGTCCTTCTCTCGAAGTCATTATTGAAGTGTAAAATATGTTATATCATGCATATGAAAGATTGATGCTATGTTATGCCAAGTTTATTTTGTGGCATTTTTGTAAGGAAGAATTTCCCATATGTGAAAGATTGTTAAGACGGTACTGCACACAAATTATGGGATAGTCATTAGCGGATCCAAGGTGGGGCACACCTGGATCCGTCACCGATAGCTAATGGGTTTTATTAACATATAAGATGATTTAGTTTCTGGTGAATTTTGGCTTTTAAATCATTTTAAACGAACCACCAGAATCCATTGTATATTGTATTTAGATGTACATACATGACACTTGAAAATACCTTGTACTGAAATTTATTATCATGACTCTGTATTCTAGACTGTATTTGTATAAAAGCATTTGTCAGCATTTGCCTAAAGTAGAAAAGCCCAAAGAAAGGAACATCATTGGGTTAAAGTTGAAAATTCCTGTCCACTGACTGCCATGTTTATGTGTAATACACGCACGCACACACACACACACACACGCACACACACACACACGCACACATGAACAGATACACAGACACGGGCATAACTGAAAATATTACCCATCAGCACAAGCGAACTTAAGAAAATGATTGCAAACATCAAATTGTTTTACAGAGTACTGGATATCAACTGACAAAACTGTTTTTGATGTGTACAAATACTTAACCCTAAATAAGTCAGACGTGGATTGTGTTTAAAAGCACAGTTTTTCTAAAGCAATTAACAGCCTCGAGAAAAAAATCAGATAGAAACAAGTTGATCCTTTAATCCCCCCCAAAAAATGGGAATTTTACAATTTATCTTTAATCTGCAAAATTTTAATTGTGCTAATTGTTTAAAATTGCCTTTTATTTCTGTCATAAAAGACAGATCTATCAGATTGGCTTATTGTGAAAAAACCCAATTGACACAATCAGCAATTTCTACGTATTATTACATGTACCTTGCGATCCCCGAGAAACAATGTAACATTTGTCTTCAACATTTTTTTTTTAAAAAAATTTTCGTGTTACCTTCAACATTACATTTTACCCCAGAACGCAATTTTACTCAATTCCACCCGTCTGCCTCGCAATAAAAATGTTAATTTTAGAGACTTTTGGAAGATAAAGTGAAGCTGCTCTGAATTTTTCGAAAAAAAACATTGTAGTTTTTTTCAAAAGAAGAGATTTTTGCCTAATTAGAATTTGAGAAGCCAATGGTGCATAGGGTTCAAATCCTATATTATCAAAATATTTTTGTTGAATTCATCTAATTAAATGAATGAATTTTCAAAAAAACAGTTGGGACAGTCCTGCTTTTCAAGATCTTTCACATTTAAAAGTTATTAAATACTTTGTGATAAAATATGTGAAAATTGGTGAAATGTCAAAAATTCAAAATGATTGTCGAAGATCCAGCTGCATGAGTTACATTCAAATGTTTCCTTTGTTTAAAAATAAAACTTTGATTTTGTTTTTGTAAAAAACATATCTTTTCATCACCATGGTCGTAGCATCGAAATTTGACATGTCTAACTGTTGAAAATAGTTGAAAATGATTGTGTATCATTTATCATGTCCATGAACATTTGTTCTACTTTTGCTGTACTATGTTTTTGTTTCAGATAAATAAGTACATCATGTTTTGTTGACACTTTTCGAGTTTTTCTAATGAATGTTCAATTTGGCAATATATAGTTTACACACGTATATAAAATAAATATTTTAAAGATTTAAACTGACTTAATCGTTCGTTGTTTAGGCAACTGTATTGTTTAACTGCCTACAATTAACAATTAAAGGATTTGGAGAAGTCCCACTGAATTATGCGAATAGCCTTTTGTCGCTTGAATATACAGTGGGAAAGTGAATGAAGCTTGTAATATATTTTGAGGAGAAAAAATAAACCCAATCAAGGCCACAGGGCATGAAGCCAACTTAATTTTTCATAAAAATCAACATCGAATATTAAATTATTCAGTGGCGGATCCAGTATTTCCCTAACGAGACGGCGCAAACCTATTATGTCTCCAATTTTTCTCGAAAAATGCATGAAAATGAAGAAATGTTGGTAGAGAGGGGGCTTGCCCCCCCCCCCCCCGGGATCCAAGAATGAACAGATCTATGTTCCACGGACCGAAAGCTTAGTTGCCGAGTTCGCTTGAAACCCACAGTCTTGGTTTCAGAAAGAAGGAACATTTTGTACAGACAGAATTAGGGGGCGAGCCAAAGTTTCTTCATTTTCATGCAGTTTCTGGGAAATATCTGTTAAATAATATGTTGGCATGTGCTCTTAGGGATTGACGTCTCTTTCTGGGAAATCCTGGATCCACCACTGAAATTGATTGAAAACATCACCAATAACAGAAACAAACATTCCTTTTGCATTAAATTAGTGAAGCTCTTTTTCGAAAATCTCCAATCGAACTTTAAGCATGTAACATTACATTGCCACTGAATGATAGCCCTGCGATATTTCACTGTCAACTTATACCGTATTAACAAAACGGTTTCAAACTTTGGACCACAGACCTGTTCCTTCTTAGACCTGTTTATTCTTGTGTACTTTCTTATCAAATTGTTGTTTTGTTTTTTTGTAAAAAATATGAAACGTTTTACTTGTCTCAGCCTGACTCAGGTAGTTTCTATCGTCATTATTATCACCACGTAATTTATCCAGGTCCTATCTCATTCTAAAGCACCCCAGTCCAGCTCGCGTGCATAAGATACAACTTTTTAGGGAAGGCTGGTAACTGTAACTTTTTTCAACGTTACCGTGTTATATACATTCAGCATAGAAGTTGTTTACTGGACGTTGACCTGACCTACAAAACCGTTCGATGCAGAAACTGTATGTGGACTGGGGAGATAAGATGCGTTTACACTTAGCTAGAGCTAAGCAAATCTGGAGTGCTCCTTCTTGTTTTAATTAAGGCATACTTCTTTTTATAAATTGTTGTCGTTTTTGACTGAAACAGTAAGTACGGGAGTATATTGGAACATTGTGTCGCCGATCATTTTGTCTTGATTCCTTTTCACCTGGCAAAATATGGAAGGAACGTGTAACGAATGCGTTTTTCCGCTCAACAAGGAAGAGAGTGAAGGTGTTTGCCCTACTGATACTTCACTTATCTACGCAGCTGGAAGAGGGAAGCTCTCCTGTGTGAAGGAGCTAATTGAAGCAGGAGCTGATGTGAATGCCATTTGTGAATGTCATGGCAACGGAGTATTACACTCCTCTGTAATAATGGGAGCAGCTGACTGTCTCAAAGAGCTGATTAAAGCTGGTGCCGAAGTTGACTTGCAAAATAAAAAAGATAAAACAGCACTGATGTTTGCTGCAGATTTTGAGTGCCTGACGACACTGATATCTGCAGGAGCGGATGTGAACATTAAAGACAAGGAAGGGGGAAATACGGCCTTAATGTATGCTGTTTCAAAAGGAAGCACTGACCTTCTGAAAATATTGATTTCTGCAGGAGCAGATGCGAATTACGGAAACGAAAGCAAGACGACTCCTCTGATGCTTGCAGTGGAAGAGGGACACAGTGGGTGCGTGAAGGAACTCATTGATGCAGGAGCTGATGTGAATATTCAAGAAAAAGATGATTACACAGCTTTGATGATTGCAGCACGTCGAGGATATGTTAAATGCTTGAAAGAACTCCTTGATGCAGGAGCTGAGGTTGACAAACAAGAGACAAATGGGTTCACAGCACTGATATTTGCCGTTTACAATGATCATATAGACTGTGTGAAAGAGCTGCTGAAAGCCAATGCTGAATTGGATGTTACCGACGGAGCGGGTGGCACAGCTTTGATGCATGCTAGTGCAGATGGGAAGGTTGATATTTTGAAGGAATTACTCGCTGGAGGAGCTGAGCTCGACAAACAAGATGAAGATGGTAACACAGCTCTTATAGGTGCGGTATGCAATGACCATGCAGAGTGTGCGAAGGAGCTGATTGCGGCAGGAGCTGATGTGAATATCAAAGACAGTAAGGGTGATACCGCTTTGATATACGCCAGTGAAAATGGGTTCATAGATTGTCTGAAAGAGTTACTGAAAGCTGATGTTAATTTGAATGCTACGGACAGTCAGGGTGACACATCTTTGATATTTGCAAGTTCAGAAGGACATGTGAACTGTGTGAATGAACTGATTGCTGCGGGAGCTGATTTGAACATATGCAGTGAGGAATCAGTATCGCCATTGGTTTGTGCAGTTCGAGCAGAAAACGTTGAGTGTGTGAAGGAGCTCCTGAAGGCTGGTATGGATGTGAACATTACGGATGGTGTAGATACAGCCCTCATGGTTGCCTGTGAGGAGGGCTATGAAAACATTGTCAAAATACTTCTGGAAGGTGGAGCTGATGTTAACGCTGAAAACTCTGTTGGTAGAACGGCGATTTATATGGCAATTACACATGGCCATGCAGGGTACAGAAGAGAGAAATCAAAGAAGGAATCAAAAAATTTAGCTCATGAAGTTAATTTTCGTTTTTCAGCTCACACAAATATGGTGTTTCTACTTCTCAAAGCAGGAGCTCATTTGAACGAGACCAGTTCAGGGTTAAAGCTCAGCACAGCACATTTACAGTTACCATATTCTGAAGCACCTAACATTCACATTTTAAAGATGTTATCAGCTGCAGGGGAAGATGTAGATAACAAAGACACAAAAAGAGCAGAAAGCATCAATTTGAAAAGTTTTACAAGGGCTTGTATCAGAAAACACTTGAAACAAGTTCACCCGGAGACTAATCTATACCACACAGTTACGAAACTGAGCCTTCCCTTTATCATTCAGTCATACTTACTGTTTGACACTTTACCAAAAACGTATGATGATCTCAACAATGATGAAAGGGAATTCCTATTGAACGTCTCTGAAGGAGATATTGAAAATGCTACACGTTTTATTGAGGCTGGGGTTGATGTGAATGTCCGGAATGAGAATGGAATGACAGCTTTAATGGTTGCATCTGACGCTGGCATCACAGAACTAATTAAAGAACTTCTCTCGGCAGGGGCGGATGTAAACCTTCAAAGTTCACATGGTGACTCTGCCATAGCACTAGCCACAATGAAAGGACAAAATGACGGTGTAGAAGAATTGTTGAAATTTGGAGCTGATACCAGCATTCAAGGTAAAGATGGCCTGACAGCTCTGATGCATGCTGCCAAATCAGGCGATGTTAAGTGTCTACAAATGTTGATAGACGGTGGTGCAGATGTCAATATTCCGAATGATGATGACGCAGCTAACAGAATAATCAGGGTGGGTGGGCGTGATTTCTTGGGAGATAGCAAAGGAACCACGGCCATTATCTACGCTGCTCGCCACAGTAAAGTGGAGTGTATAAAGAAGCTGATTGAAGCTGGAGCTGATGTGAACAGTGACAATGAAAGACGAGGAAATACACCTTTAATGGCAGCAATTGCAATGGGAAAGCCTGAGTGTATTAGGGAGCTGGTTCAAGCTGGAGCAGATCTGAACATTCCAGACAAGAATGGGAGAACGGCTTTAATGCTAACAAGTGGTTACAGCTTTGATAATTCTTTTCCCGAGTTAATGAAGGCTGGAGCGGAAGTTAACCCAGGATTCTTAGCTGACATTGCAAGAAAACTAATGGAACAAAATGCCGGAGGTAAAAAAAATTACCCAGCTTTAAGGTTGATAAATTTTCTTTATGTGTAACCCAAAATTAAGTAACAGTAGATTTACAGAAAAAATCATAGACAAACTTGCCGGAGAAATTTACAAATTGTTGGATTTCAATGTTTATCTCTTTTCTCTTTTTGTGCCTCAGACGCAAAAGAGCTAAATCCAAGTATTAATGTAGTAGACGATGTAAGAGATTCGTCTGATGATGAGGATTCTGACGGTTTCACGAAACCTTCAAGTAAGTTGTGGAAAAGGATTGAAAAACTTTAGGAATCTTTAATTTTGAATTGTTGATTTACTTGGAAATTTTGTGGGTACGCGCAGAAATCGGAACTCCACTTAAAGAGTATCCTCCGCTTTAGGGTCCGTTTACACTGAGCGTTGGCGTTAGCATTAGCGGACACCGCTAATAATGGGTTTCACACCTATTCCTTAGCAATGTCCGCTAAGAAGTTTTTGCATCGCTATCGCCATCGCTAAGAGCTCAGTGTAAATGGAACCTTAGGGTAAATTTGAATTGGACAAAAGTAAGCATCGGAGCAGTTTACATTACTTACATGTGCTAATAACAATAGACCACGGGCGATGAAGATACGATAATACAAGAACATATGGGCATTACGGTCACTTAACACTTGACCTCTAACTTTAAAACGCAAAAAAAAAACTATAGGCCTGATGTGCAGGTGCAGCCAATGATAATTGGAAACTATTGCTGTCTAAACTCTACTCACTGAAACCACAAAAACATGTCAGACTAATGTTTTTTTTTGATTAATTCCATTTCAGTCATCAAAGAAGAAACAAAGGAAGAAATACAAGAACTCACAGAGAAAAATGAAAGAATGCTGAGGCGGTTTTTCAAAGCGGGGGTCACGCCGGATTTCGCGCAAAATCCTCAAGACACTGAAGCATTGGAAGGTTAGTAAATTGGTACACTGTGTTTTTGTAAGTTTATTGAAGTAAAGATATTATAACCAGGGTCTTTTATGCCTTTTTGCCTTATTAAATCCTGGACAAATTTACTGAATGGATTGGCCATTTGAGAAACAAATATTTACGTGAGAGGGACCTGTGTTACGTTTCACATTCTTAACTTTTCTTTGCCTGTATAAGGTAAGAAGACTTCTTCAAAGTCACACCTAATTTTTAACTGTTTTCAACTTTCTGATTTTAGCTGCGTTTAGGTACTTTGGCTGGAAGTACCCAATGAGATTATCTACCCTCTGCAAACAGGCCGCCAAAAAAGGTAAAACACTGAGTATATTCTGCCACATCCATCTCTATATCACCCTCCTTTTCTTGATTCAGTTGTCTTAAACTATTTCTCATGTTCTCATTATTGTGGCTTGTAGAATGGCAAGGTAGTTCCGGTGATTGCCCGATGACAATAATGAGGAAAGGGAGAAGGTACTTAGCAACGGTTGCCAAGGGAGGAGCCATCAGTCTCCAGGGAGAAAAATCTGATGTTAGGCTTGAGATCAAAGAGGGATGCCCCAAAAGAGCTTACCTGATGGAAGTCAGGACTGATCTGTCAAGTTTTGGTTCCTTTATCCTAGATGATGAGTGTTTCATTTCTCCTGTAGTAGAGGTTGTGGCTCCTGCTGAAACTAGCACGTCATCCTACATCCTCCAAATTCCTCATTGTTTAGACGACAATGATGACAGAAGCAAAGTCAAGGTCAGAATGATCTACGAGAACAGAAACCCCGCTTTAGTAGAAGTTCCTAAAGGCAGTGCTGCTGGTACTTTGTTTTATGATATCGACGACAGATTCATTGAGCTGCACACCATGCACTTCTGCAAAATTATTTGCACCATCTGCCAAACTCCCTACCACTGCTTAGACAGAGTCATTAACTTTTGCTTTGCAAAGTTTGAGACACACCAGCAGAAAACCCACGTGACACAGAAAGTCACCAGCTTCTTGAAAGGGCTCTTCCAGATAAATGATGTTACAATTCAACACCAGGTTGAGGTCCGGCCTTATTTCTGCAGTGTTCCCCACATCATTAGAGACTTCAGAGAGGTAAGGGTAACTTTTGGAGAAAGAAGTCCATTTTTTAAATGCTTGACGTCTATCAATGTGTGTAATAATTTTTGAATTTGGGCAAAAAACCAGTTAATTTCTTTGTCTTGTTTTATGTCTCAACAAGTAATTTACGATGTCCTTTGACAAAGCATAAATGAATATTATCCTGCTTTTCGTTTCAACAGCAACTTGAAGATACAGTGGAAATGAAATGCATCACTCACGGCAGCCTGAAGACTTCCAGAAGCAAGTTCAACCCAGAATCTGGTCAGATTGATTTCTCACTGAGGGTGGACGATCAAGGCTGGGAGCCGCAGCAGGGCCTCACAAAATGGGACCCAAAATCCAGAATATTCACAGAGGTGAGTCTGGTTGGATTGAGTTGGCACTGAGGGTGGTTATCAATGTGGCATCCTAAATAGGGTCTCAAGAAATGAAACCCAGGATTCTGGACTTTCAAAGAAGTATGTTTTACTTGCAAAAGAATTGTGATCTCTCAACTTCCTGTCTTTAAGACTTTAATTAATTTAGGACTAATTTAGTTGCGAATTTCCACTGAATTATGTTTTACATTTTAATGTTTTCCTTCAAAAAGTAGAATTAAAGAAAGTAGTAAAGAAAGTGTTGAGTCTGACTTTGATAACAATTGCATGTATAAGTGGTAACGTTCTCCGTCAAACTAATTTAAAAAACCTCACTTTAGAGAAACTATAAATGTTTGATTTACATGTCAACAACACCAAATCATCATATTTGTAATATTTTTTAAAATTTTGAATAGAAAAAGGAACTCCTTGATGTGGTGCGTCTGGACAACTGTCACAGATGCAGAGCTGAACCTTTCGAAGCAACTATCTACAGTTTGGAAGCAACTGACAAAACACTGGAAATATTTAAAGGTAACTTCCAGGCAGAATTGACAATAGACGTTGAAGAAACTTCAGCACAGCAGTCCCAGGAGAAACAAGAAAGAATGGAGCTGCCTCTGAATTTCTCGAGGGAAGACGCTGTGAAGGTAAGACTATCGGCTAATGAACTGGCACTCAGCAAGATTGACACAAGAATTAATTCACGCAGTCATGCTGTAAAAAACCGAAAATATTCCTGGACGTCTCGATGATATCGAGCGATTTTCAATACAGACTTTATCTTACCAAATTTGGTGAATTTGATTTTTTTAGCCATCGACCACTGCTGAATCTGGACGTGAATGTAAATCTGAGGCTGGACCCAGTCCGGCTGATCATGGGTTGAAAAGAAAGGCAGAGGAAGAGCATGTTAAGGTTAGCAACAATTGAGTTCTTCAAATAAGCTATCTGGCAGATTCTTCCCAATCTGGCAGATCAAAATCCGAGTTTTAACTCTTTGTTTTCACAAGCACTACGAATATAGAAATATGTGTGTATTTTGTCAGAGGAAGGCTCAATCCTTATCTGTAACCATGGTAGTTGAAAAAAAAATCTGAAAAATTACAATTCATATCTTGCAGATCTGACAGAATCTGCTAGATTGTGAAAAATTAGATTAAATTTGTGAAATTGATAAAATATTTTCCTCTGAGTTGTACCTGCTTCGCAGGGGAGCTTGTTTTGCGGACTGGAGTGTATTTGATAATAGCTTTTTTACTACGTATTTAACAAATGTAGATTTAATTTAAATTACAATATCAAAATGTGAAGATTATTGAATTTTTACTTTAATAAAGCAGAAAATTATTATATGCAAATATAAATATTATGAACACATGAAAAGTAATTGTACCTTCTATCCTCGCAGCCAAAATATCTCTAAACCTAAATCCAAATATTTTGATATATTTTTTTCTTTCAGATGAGAAAACAACAGAGAATAAGTGAGACAGAGATCGACGCAAAACTTGATGCTGCAGACTTGGACGAGGTATAAGTCTATTCAGCGTGTGGTTCCGCATTTTCGCTCGCAATCGGGTTTTTCAAGATAGTCAAATCTGACAGATTTGTCAGATCTGACAGAAATAAAATGTAATTTTTAAGAATTATCACAATTTAAATTTTAACGGTAAGGAATATTTAATATTTCCAGTATTTGCTATATTGTGTATACCTCATCAAATAATTAACACATACAATAGCGAGGAGTAGAAATCCACTTCCAGATCTCACAGAAATGCGTATCGTGAAAAACTAGATTGAGTTTTTGCAATACGCAATGCATGCTGCCCTACCTTTACTGAACCCATCATCTGTCCGCAATTATAAATGGTCCTTTAACGTTGAGCATTGCTAAAAATTCATTTTTTCTGCCAAATCTGGAACAATCGCTTGTCTCTAAAACCTCGATAGCTCATAAAGCTCACTTGTGTATTTATGAAATTGTAGAACGTTGCATCTCAATAAACTTTCTGAAATTTTCTAAGCTCAGTCCACTCAGCATTTCAGAAGAATTAACGAATATTTTAAAAATTCCAAGACAATGGGCTCAAGAAATTGGGAAATACATTTAGAGGTTAAAATGCTACAGTTTGTCCACCTCTAACTGATACAGGGCAATGCATCTGTAAAAATCTTAAAGAATAGAAGTAGGTAAATCTATCGTCAAAAAAAAGCAAAAGAAATAATTTTGTTACTTTGATATAAAATTAATTTTCTCTTTCTAGTTGCCATCCGAGATTCACGACAGAGAAATAGCCAGACTGGCTCCACTGTTCAGTCCTTCCACACTGGAAACGGTCGCTCTACAACGCTTCGGTATCTCAGAGGCTAAGGTCAACAGCTTGAAAGCGGAGAATATTCACAATGTAGAAGGGTTCAAAAGAAGTCTCTTGATTCAATTCAGAAATCGCCCAAGTCATACGAGAAAGGTAACACGTTGTCTAGTTAAGTCAAGCGAGTCTTTCACGGTAGGCAAATATGACAGATCTGACAAAAATAAAAGTGTTCATGTTTAGCCTGAGGTTGAGGTTGAGATATCGAAGAAAATAACGTAATCGACAGTCAAATCCAGTGCATTTAAAACTCTTCAATTTTCGTAACATACTCGATTTAACTGTCGAGTATGGTTGGTATCGAACATTAAAACATACTTAACAGTGAAATTGAGTATGTTACAAAAAATTGAAGAGTTTTAAATATACTTGATTTGACTGTCGAGTATATTTTGGGTGCTTCGTTTCTCAACCTCAACCTCTGCTAGAAAGAATCCACAAATAAAATGCAATTTCTAAGAATAATTACAAATTAAATTTTAAATGTAAGGATTATTTAATATTTCCAGTACTTGCTAGATTGTGAGTACATTGTCAAATAATTAATACAAACAATAGCAAGGAGTAGAAATCCACTTAAAGATCTGTCAGAAATGCGTATCGTGAAAAACTAGAAGGAATGCCGTAATGGAAACAATTAAAGTTGTTCCTTGAGACGGATTTTTTAGTTTTAATTAAAGACCCAGGACCAGTTCTTTCAATAAAAATAATTTGTTTGATTCCGATAATGGGAAGATATTATTTTTACTGAAAGAAGATGGTCTGTGGTCTTTAAGTATTTTAAAGCACTCACAATCTGTTCTATTTATCAAAGGATGATGAAATTATCAAAATCATAGTTGTACTTGGATGATTAGAACAAAGTGTGAAAATGCTTTTAAAACGATTTAACGTACGTCGTGAGGCATTTGTGAAATTTGAAGCTACATCGACCTAAGAATTAATGATAAATACGTATTTTAAACATTGAACTTCTTTTGAAATTGTTGGCAAACTGTTTATTTTCTCAAATTTAGGAAGGCAGAACTTCTCAAAACGTTACATGTTTAAATGTAGTTCTTTGAGGCCAATTTTTTTAAAAAATTTTTTTACAAAAGACGGTTGCAAGCCAGTGGCTGATGCGTGGTGACAGACATTGCTCTTACCGCCACGACCATGTAGGACGCCCTTTACAGCCAATGCCTGGTGATTCTCCATGGGCACTCTCTTCCACCCTCAGAAGGGCTAAAAAAAAGACATTTATATTGTTTGATGATGATTTTATCAACGGTGTCCATACGACCAACAATATAATACCAAAGTAGAGCCACCGGCACATGCTGCCATCTCTTGGACAATGCACTGTTACACGCGCGGATCTAACCACTACGACCCGAGTTCGAGCCCCGTTTGTTGGCACGGACTGGGTTCGACTCCTGGCCGCATGTAAAATGCCAATGCCTGTGGTTTTTCCCTGGGTGTTTTCTTCTACTCTCAGAAGGGCTCACAAATGAAATTTATCTTGATGTTTTTACATTGTCCTTCAGTCCTTTTCCTCACTTCACAGTGCTCGTAGTTGAATAGGGTTGAATAAGCTGACAATGGAACAAGTGTTCAATGAGGTAGACTTACGCGTACATCATGGGTGAAACTTGTCAAGACGTTACTTACAAACTCGTAAGTTACAAAAAAAAGTAAATAAACATAATATAAAGCGATAGACCACCGGCTCATGCTGCCATCTCTTGGACGATGCACTGTGACACGCGCGGATCTCACCACTGCGACCCGAGTTCGAGCCCCGTTTCATGGTACAGCCTGGGTTCGACTCTTGGTCGCATGTGGGATGTCTTTAAAAGAAGTTATTTGCTTTCACCTCCATCCCCGGGGGGGGGGTCTTTATAAAGGCATTGATTGCAGTTGCGGATCCAGGATTTCCCAAAGTGGGGTCGCCAACCCCGGAGGGGGCGCCAACATACTATTTGACCAATTTTTCCCCAAAACAGCATGAAAATGAAGAAATTTTGGTCGGGGGGGGGTTGCTTCCCTCGCGCCCCATAGATCCACCAATGAATTGCTACGAGTGTTTATTGAATCTTGAATTGTATTTTACGGCCACATTTAAGTTTGGTCAGCTGTGACACGGTAGACGTGAGAAAGTGATAGGAAAGAAGGAATGAATTTTGATTCAATAAAAAATTCCCTCTCTGTGATTGATGTAGAATGCGCGTGTTGTTTCTTGAGAAACTTGAATCCATGCGTGTGCAGTCATTCGACTCTGTACTGACCCTTCATTCTTTCATGCAGTTTTCACCACCATTTGGAAAGCTCTGAATCGTAGCTGAATCATTATTTCATCAAAACAATTTTATTAAATATATTCGAATATTGCATTTTTTTCAGGACTTGTTTCGCCTTTTATTGGTTGCGGATTCAGAGGGAATCATGGATGACGTGGATCTAGAACGGGTGGAAAAGCTAATCCTCCACAAGAAAAAGTAGACATCTTCCATGAAATTATTCCAGTCGTTGTCAATGTGATTTGAAGAACATTTTCAGTGAGGAGAACTGCTCTGAGTTTCAACTGTTTATAATGTCATAAATCTGTGTAAAAACATTGCGGACAAATAAGTAACTGAATTAAATTATCCAATATTAATCTTGGAACAAGTGTCTCGATTACACCGGGTTTTTCTCCGTTATCATGGTACCGGTAATGCGGAAAAGTCAAATATTGAGAGATGTGGAAGAAAAAAACCTGTTTCTAAAATGGACTGAAACATTTTGAGAAACTTTCTCCAAGAACTGAATTTTAATTTCTTTGATTTAACATTGAATAAAATTGTTTTAAATGCGTACTTATTTGGATATATTTATTTCATCATGTTAACAGAAGCACTTTGAACTTGAACATCAAAAACAAAAACAGCTGATGTGTGAAACGTAAGTGAAGGCCTTGAAACTCTGCACACAAAACTGTATTGAATGCCGAAAAATCGAGATGCAAAAGTGAAAAATGATAGGAGCATCCAAGACATTTTCTTTAATGGACTCCTCCCTTACTTTTGCTGTCCGAAGAGAAAAACTCACCTGTGTGACGGAGCTGATGAAAACACAACATTTGAATGACACAGATATTACAACAGGCCATTATGGACGGCCAAACAGATTGTCTCAAAAAATTTGACACGGCCACATTTATAAGGTTGATCAGCTGTGACGCCGGTGGACGTGGAACCACGGGGTTCATTCGAAAATGGAAACACAGCTCTGATGTCTGCTGAGAATCCCATCAGAAACAGTTGCTGGTAGAGGCAAAGGAACGTAAAGAACACGGGAGCTAATGTGAACACAGCTAATGTGAACACAGATAGTGGGAGCTAATGTGAACAGATAGTGGGAGCTAATGCAAACACAGATAATGGGAACTAATATGAAAACAGCTAGTGGGAGCTCATGTGAACACAGATAGTGGGAGCTCATGTGAACACAGATAATGGGAGCTCATGTGAACACAGACAGTGGGAGCTAATGTGAACACAGAAAGGTGTAAAATTACACGTCTTGATGATTGCTGCGCAAGAAGACCACATTGTATTCAAATCAAGTTAATCACTGCAGTAGGAGCCGTAAATAAGAGAGGTGAAAACAACCTAAAAGTCCGTTCACACCGAACAAAAGCGATAGAGGAAGCGAAATTTT
This sequence comes from Haplosyllis leylae, assembly GCA_038406175.1. Lineage (NCBI taxonomy): Eukaryota > Metazoa > Annelida > Polychaeta > Phyllodocida > Syllidae > Haplosyllis > Haplosyllis leylae. The sequence continues at coordinate 1,401 of JBCAUG010060066.1, read as the reverse complement.
TGTTCGCATCGTCATGATTGTAGATTTTCTTTCTTTCTCCCATGAACGTCCTCGTACAGGGCACTTTCGGGTTACGGAGTGCATGAAAGTACCGGTTTAAAAGGCGCTGATGTGAACACAGGTCCGCAACACCCATCCATACAAATGCTGTTGAATCAGTAAGCCTTGAACGTGTGAAAGGACTTTTGAGAAGGGTAGCTTTCATAAGTGCCATGGATGAAGATAAAAGCACTGCCTATTATTGGCTACTTATTACAGCTGCGAAAGCGTGGTACAATCATTTGTATCAGAGGGAACTGAGGGCAACTTTTGAGAGCGATTATGGTGAAAAACTTTCGTAGAAAGAATGTGGTATCACTCATACGGTGTGAAAGACAGAAAGTGACAGCGTTATCGTTAAATTAACAGTAGTTTTAAAATTTATACGAAATAAAATCTGACAAAACTTGCAGAAATTATAAATGCTGGTTTTCGCTGTTATTTCTACACCGTACTATTAATGGAAATTTTCTTAAAAATTACTTTGTTTTGCAAAACATTACCCACAAAATTGGTGATTAAATGTATGCCCAATTTATTTTTGTTTAAATGTTTACGTTTATTTAGCGGCCTATTTTATTTCAACACTGTCGAGTAAAAACAGTAAAAAAATGTGCAAAGATATTTTGAAACTATTTAAATAGATTCCATTTTTGAAAGAAATGATGTTTTAGCATTAACATGTTTGTGTTATGTAAAATATAGTATTTATCATGTTCACATAACTGTTGCGTTCGTTTTACTGTCATGTTTGTTTTTGAAACGTTTATCATGACTAGATCGCATTCGAGATTTTTCGATCCAGGCCTAATTAGGCAAAAAGTTAAACATTATAATCCTATGTTTTGATATCACAGCATGTTTTGTTTATTTTTTGTCTTAAGTCCGATTACTCGAAAAATAAAAACGTTAATTTCTCTTTTTCCTCTTCTGACAACTTTTTTGGACTTTTTCTGGATCAAGATTGTGAATGTTAAATTAATTAATTAGTTAATATACAAACCAAAGGACCACTCCCGTGACCAATTTATTTGAAATTTCATTAGATATTTTTTAGAAAATTTCCCAGAATCAATTTTTCCAGATGTGGATTTAGAAGGGTCGCTTGTGACAGACTAAAATGTCTTTGTTTTCATGTAATTTTAGGTAAAAACCGAGAAAATAACAGGTCGGGGTCCTCATTCAGGTTGGCAACCCAGCGGCCGGGGAATCGTGGATCCGTCAACGGGTTGGCGATCATCACGTAACAAATATCATTGTTTTCCTGTGGACTCAAAGTCCCCGTTCAATCGAGTTTTCCCGTATCACACAAAGTTGGCAATATTGTCAACTTTGTATTGGATTTAAATGTATTTAAATTCA
>JBCAUG010059955.1:0-23169 GCA_038406175.1 Haplosyllis leylae | reverse complement strand
AAAATTCCCTGACTTTTCCCTGACTGGAAAAACTTCTCTCATTTTTCCAGGTTTTCCAGTGCGAGTGGGAACCCTGAATAAACGTCAGACCACGATCCATGTAACAGAGGGCATTGAAATGTTACCCTTTAATGTATTCCTCCGCCAGGTCCTGTGGCTCAGCCGGATCTTGCTCCACATCATGACGAGTGTAATTATCACGCAGATTTTCTGCAAATTGCTCTGGCGTCAAACCAAATTTACGAGACAACTCAGCTGCAAACAAATATTGTATTTTCCGCATTCGATGATGGATAATTTGATTTTTGGAAAAGAAACAAGAATGCTTACCAGCACTGTGTCGCTTTACATCTGATTATGTGGTTTAATTTAACTTTTCTTTAGGAAGGTAAATGAAGAGACAAATTGATTAAAGGCTGGTTTACACGTAACGTCTGCGTTTGCGTTTTCCTTTGATCTTTGCCATCACGTTCTTAAAAATGTAAAGTCAAGTGTGAACACCATCAGTTGCTGCCATGGAACCCATTCATGACGTTTGACGCAAATGCAAACGCAGATGTTACGTGTAAACAAGGCTTAACAACCAACCAACTGATCCTGTTAATGCACGGACACCATAGTGACACAGTCGCTCCGCTCTTAATCCTTGTTTACATGTAACCTGTGCGTTTGCATCAAATTTCAAGAATGGATTCCATGGCAACAAGTGATGGTGCTCATACTTAACGTTTCAATAATCAAGTATGGGAAGACAAAGATCAAAGGAAAACGCACATGCATACTTAAGTGTGAACAGACCTTTAACGCCTTGTTTACACGTAACGTCTGTGTGTGCGTTTGCGTCAAATGTCAAGAATGGGTTCTATGGCAACAAGTGATGGTGTTCACACTTGACGTTTCAATTATCAAGAAAGGGACGGCAAAGATCAAAGAAAAACGCAACCGCAGACGTTACGTGTAAACAAGGCTTAAGAGACGACGGTGCGACTGAAAAGAAACGTCGATTGGTAACGATATTCTGTCACTTACCCAGTCCAGCTTGTTGGCAAATTGAATATCCAGTTTTCCTTGGCGCATGCTTTAACGTTTCGTGTTCATCATCATCGTCTTGATCGTTTATGTCTAAACCTTGTTCTTCCGCTTCTCTACGACGTTTGGCCTTAAAATGAGCCTTCATCTTGGGGATATCTGAGCCGTAGTAGAGTAGGAAGTGCTGATAGACATCTCGCAACTCTTCCATTGACTGTACAGTCTTTGCTCTGTAAATTACATAAGGCTTACGTTACACTGAAATCTGGAACGATAAAGAAGGTTATGTACATGAGAAATATGGTTCCTACCTGTTGAGATCTTCTTCGGTCAACGCACGTATACTTGCATCTAATGTGGATTCATCCAAACCAATCTGATCAAACTGATATTGTTGCATTTTTTCAAACAGCCGAACCATATTCTGTTTTCTCTGGCGCAGTTGCATCCACTGAAATGTTAAAACGACACATTGAAACAAAAAAGTACAGCAACAGCTCCCTAACTGAATATCATTTCCCTATTTCATTTTTACCGAATTCCACAAATATTTTTGGGAAGAGAACCAATTTGATTCACATTCACGTCTTTACCTTTTCATCCCACTGAAAGATTTGCCACAAGTCGGTAATGAGTAGTTCGTCTATGTATTCCTTTCTGTAGAAAGCTATGAAGGGAACCTCAAACTGTTGATTTCTCATGAAATTCAATGCTTCTTTAATTTTACCAATGACGCTGGCGGCATCGTATCCAACCTGCTGAGGTCGTATGTCCGTGTACTCTTGCTCGGAAACTGGGTGTGTATTGAAAGCCTAAAATTTAAAGCTTATAGCTACACCAATACATCACTTTAATTTTTTGTACAAGTGTGCTTTGAAAAATTATACCCACAACATTTCAAAGTCCTTGTCCAACAAAAAGCATTATTGAGAAACGGACCGAGTAGACGTTTAAAGTCCTTTTCCCTATCCGTAAGTTAAAGCAAATAACTAATACTTTACATGTTTATGGATCCATTCGGCTTCTTCTTCTAGCTCTCCATCCTCAGTGGGTTGTACGGGAATGCGACGTAGTTGAAATCGTTCGGGCATATCAGCCGTACGTATTTCAGCATCAGCGTCCGTGAAATGTAATCGTTCCAACTCACTGGGCTCAAATACCTGTAGCAGGGACATCGCATAGAATTATGGTTCAATCACACTGGCTTACTCCGGGACCGGGACCAGCACAATGGGAAACAATGGGTCTTGGTCCTTGTGTAATGTGAAACATTCAGCATAATCTCACACAACCCATTTTTCCCCGTCCTGGTGCCGGTCCCAGAGTAGGCCAGTGTGACTAAACCATTAGTGTCAGTTAAAATTATTGCTCTATGAATTCAGCGCTGGGTTTAAGGGGAAAGCTGAATTTGACAGATCCACTCTTTTGTGATAAATTCTTAATCACAACTTTCAACTCCTAATATATTGTTGCAGCCCCAGAATTCAGAAGACAAGTAACCTACATCATGTATTGTCTTTTTGGGTTTTCTTTTTGCAGCTTTCTTTGCTCTTCGTCTCTCTTCGGCTGCTTCTTCATCCTCATCTTCTTCATACTAAAAGAGTAAACACATCGTAATTTTGAGAAATTCTCTTTCCAAAAAAATCTTTTACTGTAAATTGTTTTTGTTCTTGCATCTTACACCTTCCTTCAGTCATTAAGTTCTGTTGTCAAAAGCAACAAGTCGCGGCTTGTCCTTCGCGTGGAATATCGTTTTAGAACTTGTAGCTATTTTTACTTTGGGCAGGTCATTTGTTAGACTGACCACCCTATGAAACACAAACATTTCCATCTTAAGAAATAATGGAAGAAAATGATACAAACCTCCTCCTCTTCTTCTTCATCGTCTTCATCATAATCATCACCATACTGCTCAAATTCATCGAAGTTAAAATCTACTCCGAATATGTCTTGTGCTTCCTGTAGTGCCCTATACAAACCAGAAAACAAATTTCCATATACTTTTACGGACAATCCAGACAAAAAAGAAAGCCATGCAACACTATGTAATATACAGAAGTAAACCACTCAGCAAATATGAATGGAACGTTTTTATTTCAATATCAAAAGAGCAGTTCGATTGTTTAGAACTTACTTATCATCGTGTATGATGTGCCTTTTCTTCTTTGTTTTACTTATTGGTTCGCCGGCCTCGTCAACAATAAAGTCGTCTGGATCTACAATTACATGACCATACAATGTTTTTCCATGCCTTCCAGGGCCACTCCAAGCCATGCTTTGTTCACACGTAACGATAATCTTTTTAGTATTGTAAGTTTCGACACGTGTTAACATGCCAACAATTCATTATCTCAGTGTAGAAGTAACATCAAAATACAAAGGCTACATACCAGATTCTTCACCGGAATCGTCTATGTTCCCGAACTCTCCTCCTTCCTCCTCTTCTTCTGGTGGACGTGGGGACTTTTCTCTGCGGTCATCATCTGCATCATCACCATCAAATATTTCTTGAGCCACTCTGTCTCGTTCATCCTCCGGTTCTCCATCCTTATCGCTGTCTTCATCATCAGACATTACACGAACACGTTTGAGTTTTTTCTGTGAATAATACAGAAAATTTGAACGCAATGTTCAAACTAATTCCCCATGAAAATGTGTGAAGTTTTACGTACCAGAGATACATATATATGTGTCTTCTACAATGTTCTAAAAGATCAAGTTTCTCTACTGTTGTCTTAGATCGAACTATCCTCCTTACCTTTCTTTTCACTTCTATACCCAAGTTTTCCTTGATCAGGTCATAGTCCTCGTCTGACAAATCTTCTTCTAAATCGGAATCGTCATGTTTTCGTTTTTCACCACCTTCCCCATCACTCCCAGAACTTCCCGACCCATCATCCTCAATCGGATTATCGTCTATTAGATCTTCCAGGTCTTTATCCAGTTCTTCTCCATCTAAAATTCAGAAATTACAGTTTTAAAATACCCCAGATGATTGTGCTCCTTGGTAAAAAAATCTTGCATATACTAGTGGTCTCACTGGTGTAAAATTTAAATGGAATCCTTTTAGGTCTAAAGGCACATACCTTCTTCTTCATCATCTGAATCAATAATTGCCCTTTTCTTTGTTGGTTTTTGACTTCCATGTTCGGCTTCAGAGTCGGATCCCGACGACTCCTCGGCTTCATTTTCCAGAAAGTCTGACATTGTGCTTGTTCTCTGCGGAAATGAAGTGAGAGTTATCGCGATTATTACAACGAACAATATCCGGTTGTGCAAGCAATCTGGACCGATTGTGCTCGAAATTCTATTTCGGCGAAAGTATTTTACAGAGAGCGGAACGACTACCAAGTGTCGTGATAGAAAATCTTTTTCAGTTCCTCTTTCTTGTGCGGAAATCACCAAGTCAATGGGACATACAACCATGCTGGGCTAGATCTAGATCTATTGTAAATAGATCTAGGCTTGAATTTTTCCACGCCAATTTGGGACCAAAAGTTTGTTTATGTAAATATAGCTATTTTTATTTTTATCTATATTGATAGGTGTATAAAAGGTCATGGTATTATCAGTCAAAGATGGCACAAAAAGGCTGGAAATGGCCGAATAATAACTTACATCTTGTTCGCAGTTTAACGCAACAAGATGGTGGAGTAGTCACGCAGTGAATATTGCACAGATAAAATTTAGACTTTATTCACTGATGTTTAACTATTTAGATAAATATAAAACAATATTTATCAGCAAAAAAATAATATATGTATTTTATTGTTACATATATTTTGTGCACGACAACAAATATTTACTGCGAGCTGAAAGATCTGGGTCAAGATCTAGATCTAGTAGACTTTGGTGCATGGACTTGGAAAGGAGTTCGGTAGTATTACAACGTGAAATTTACCCTTGTTTTCTGTCGTAGTAGTTGTGCGCAGGAACCACTTCACTGCCTTCAGGGAACTAAGTTCGAAGTTGGTTGATAGTTGGTTCATTTGACACTTGGAAAGTAATTTGACCATTTCCAAAATGGCCTAATTTACACAGCACCAACTTCTCTTGAAAACTCCTTCAGATTTTATCAAGATTGATTGAAAGAAAATTAGAGGTTTTTTATTTTAATTAATTATATGCAAAATTTTTGCTAAAATTACAATAAAATTCTATTGTCAGCTATTCTTGTGACATCATTTGTTTACTTTCAGTTCTGAACATTTCATCCTACACTATTACCAGGAAAGTTCATCAAAAATACCGAACAAGTACTGAACAACACTACTTCGGAGATTCCAAGTCCACCCGGTCGCTACAGTCAGAAAAATGCGTGCAAAATTATTTTTTGAAAGGCAACCCCGGTTTAATTCTAAGGTACAATTGCGCGCTATGCGGTATCAAACGACAGCAATAACCTCACAAATGGAGAACCGAGACAATATGGGAACGATAATAGATGGTTTTGAGTCTGCAGACTTTATTCCCTTTGCCAGAGCAAAGATCGGTACATTCTTCCAAGAAGTTCCAGTCCTGGGAAATCCGTTTAAGGAAGATGTGCATCTTCAAAGTTACCTGAGGAGGGTCATACCCCAAAATGTAAGTTTGCACAATTTTACCAAGGGGAAATTAATTTTGAAGAAATGATATACAAGTTCAACGTAGAAATAATATATTCCTTGGGGCGCTTAAATGGCTCCAGCTCCTTTAATATACATCATAGAGACCTCCCAATGGTAAGGTACCATTCTATTCAGAACTAAATTCTGCACACTTTTGATCAAAAAATTCTGGGCTGCATGAAAAACTGGAAGGTCACCCACTCGGGGAAAGAGTGTCTAAGATGCTATTTCCCCTAAATGGGTAGACAAATGGATATTTGATGGAGAATGCTGCCTTTTCTTTTCTACCCAATTTCCATCTAGTGTGTTCACTGGTAACACATCACAAGTGGTTATAATCTTCGACACTCAGGTATTTGTCATCTAACTGAGTAGCTGGCACAAGGAGGTGCCCTGAAATCACTCTCTGACCTGTTTTTCTCACTGTGGCTTCTGATATAAATTAACCCCTTGTCCCAGTAAGTATACTGAGGGGCTCAAGCACCCTTGGCATAGAAGAGACATGTCTAGACTAGATAGCACTTCTAACATTTAAATAGTTACACATTTAACATTTGGTCATAAAGCCAGATTCATAGCCCCCATCATGACCACCTCCAAAATTATCACTTTTTCGAATGTCACGTTTATTAAAGAGTTAATCAGGGTTGCCCTGGTACATGGAAAATAGGGAATTTGTATGTTCATTTTTCCAGACAGGGGGAACACAATGAATTTGCCAAAAACATGCTTTTACACAGGGAATTGGCCCACAACACAGTGAAATTTTTGAAGTTTTAAAAATGAAAGGATATACCAAATGTTTTTTGGCTTTTGAAGCAAAATAGAATGACGTTATTGAAACAGGGTCCATTGTATTTGTGATTGTAGTTTAGCAGGTTTTATTAGTAGTTATCTCCGCATGGGCAGTGAAAATACACAGAGAAAAAGTATGAAAATTATGTTTATGTTCGTAACTTGAGTGTAATTTTTCACATCTACATTATTTTTAGGTTTACAATGACATAACACCAGGGTTAGAACAGCTTGGCCACAGAGCTGCTACTCACCTAAAAGATTTGGCTCTTCAATGCGAACTAAACCCACCATTTTTGAAACAGTACAATGCCTTTGGTCACAGGTAAATTGAACAGTTGATAGTAAATTATTATCCCGTATCTCTGGTTCCACAGAACAAACATTTCATGTCTAGGTTGTAGCACAGAGGTACGGGACTGCTGAAAAGAGGCTGGTCGACATTTACAAAATAACCTGGTGCAGAGTGATTGCGTAGATTTTTCGGGAAAAAAGAATGATATGAAGTTTTTTATTTTATTTTCTTGTAATATATTAAACAGTTAAGATTTTGCCAAATTTAAATCCAAACTTATACCTCCACTCTCAACCACTCACCATTGTCCTAGTCACCTCCCTCGATCCCGTGTAATTCTCAGTTCATGTGCAGTATGCGTTAAATGTGAATACTAAATCTGACCCTGGCTAACCATGTACCACACTGTTTCCACCGATAGCACCACCGGTGAGTGGATGAATTTCATTTTTGCCATTGTTCATTTAATTTAGGGTGGATGAATTGGTTACATGTGAAGCTTGGAAGCTGCAAAAGAAGGCATCAGCTGAAGAGGGTTTAATAGCCACAGCTTATGAGAGAAAACATGGTGAATGGAGGTATGAAGCCATTGGACTTTTGTTCGTTAGTTTTTTGCACAATAAATATGTGGTCCGTTACAAATGAGTCGAATACACCTTTCCTTGCTGGTAAACTGATTCTACTGTAATATTTTTCCAGTCGTCTTCATCAAATGGTTAAGTTGTACATCTATACACCTTCTTCCGGACTGTATTCCTGTCCTCTTGCCATGACAGATGGAGCAGCCAAAATCGCCGAGGTTAAGCAAATTTACTGTAAATGTTTGTGAAAAAATAAGGACATTTCTGGCAAAAACATAAAAAGATTCACTGACCACAATGAAAGCAGAATCAATAACAGTCGTGCATGTTCGTCCTTTTTAGGTCATTGGAAAACCTGGACCGTTGAAGAAAGCATACGAATGTTTGATTAGTCGAGACCCTGATAAGTTCTGGACATCAGGGCAATGGATGACTGAAAGGAAAGGTGGATCTGATGTTGGTGAGATTATTATTAATAATATTATTAGTTTGTTGTTTGCATGTCTGTTTCTTTTCCATCGTGGCTATTTTTTCTTTTGTTCAACTTCTGTTCTACTTTGTTCTGGTTTTTTCTTCTTTAAAAAGTGTTTCAGAAGAACAAATAGACTATGCGTGTGGAAATGGAACGAATTTTTTTTGTATGACCAGGGAAGCCAAACAAATTTGTTTTCTTTGTGCAGCAAATGGAACAGAAACATTAGCTATTCCGCAAAAGGATGGAACGTATAAGTTGTACGGGTACAAATGGTTCTCATCTGCCACAGACAGCGACATGAGTATTACCTTGGCGCGTATTGTTAACGACAGTGGAAAAACAGTTCAGGTAAGCAGCAATCAGGCGAAATCATATTTAAATGTGATAGAAAATTTTGATTTTAATGATCATTCAAGATGTTTTAATGAGTAAACATAAATCACTTGTACCTTCAGGGCACAAAAGGACTTTCAATGTTTTATTTGGAAACGAGAGATGAATCTGGAAAACTGAACAATATGCAGATCATCAGGCTCAAGGATAAACTTGGCACCAGACAATTACCAACAGCAGAGTTACTGTTAGATGGAGTTGTAGCACACAAGGTGCAACAAATTTCCGCTGTTGTAACTAAGGGATTCTTCTAATTTTGTACCAATCTAAAGGGTACATATAATGACAGAAGAATATGACATCTTTGTGCAGATTTCAGAAGATGGTCGTGGAGTTCCCGGTATCTCAGAGATGCTGAAATTGACAAGAATTCACAATGCAATCAGTTCTGCCGCAGGAATGAGGAGGTACATTTACGCACAAATAATTCTGCACATTCAAGAAAAGACGACGCTACTTTGCAAACACAACTTCGGTTTGAAACTTTTTTTTTCAAAAATTAATTTCTTTTTTTCACTCAACATTAATTATTAGACCTGCAGCTTATTTTACATACACTACATTCACAGAACCCTCATGTTGGCAAGAGATTTCAGCACAAAGAGAAAAGCATTCGGCAAAGTGGTAAAAGGTCATTCGCTTCATATTAAAACACTAGCAGACATGGAGGTAAGTTATATTGTCAATTTGGACAAATTGAAACCCTAAATACATGTGGTAGAAAATCAAAGTGGTAAAGATAAAAGAGATCATATTGCAATGACATTTTATTAATTAATGCAAGGGGGGGGGTACCCCTATCCTGGCTGTGGGTACCCCTGTCCTGATCAAGGGGCAACCCCTGTCCTTGCTTGGGGGGATACTACTGTCCCCTGGCTACAAACCTATCTGCCCCCTGGATGAAGGCCTGGCTGGGGTACCCTGCCGGCTATAAACCTGATTAAGGTACCCCCCCCCCCCGCCCTCCAGGGAAAGGACCAGAGACCAGGATACCTCCCACCCCCTTGATAAAACATTATCTTCCTCATGCTTCGGACGGTCGGGCGGTAATAAAGACCACAGACATGAAAGTGCTTACAATGTTCTTTCTGAACACTCTTTTCTCAGATTGAAACGCGTGGAGCGACTCTGTTTGTGTTGGAATTAGCTCGTATCTTAGGTAAGGAGGATTGTGGTATAATTACTCCGCACGAGGCCGACCTGCTCAGACTATTCACTCCAATAGTGAAGCTGTACACAGCCAAACAGGTAAATGAGCGAAACATTCCAACAGAGCATTTTAAAATTGGCTGATATTATTAGACTTTATTATTTAAATTTGAATTAGACCTCAATTTTGAACCTGTAGGCAATGAAACTTACTTCGGAAGGATTGGAGAGTTTTGGAGGATTTGGATATCTGGAAGATACCGATTTACCACGTATGTTGAGAGATGCGCAGGTAAAGCCCAGTAAAAGTTTTGTATTCCAAAATCATCTGCTGCTTAAGAACAGAACAATTTCATACTTTAGTCCTGATAATTCGTAGTAACAGTTGTGCTTCATGTTCAGGTTTTACCCATCTGGGAGGGCACCACCAACATTTTGTCCATGGACGTATTGAGAGCCGTTGCCAAGAGCCAAGGTAATACAACACTCATCGCTTGAAGAGAAATCAGTCATATGGAAAAGACAGTCTTTGACACAGTTGTACAAAACGAAAACAACTTTTTATCAAACAGGAAGATTTCTTCTTTTGGGCGTTTTCTTTGAACGATATATACCGTGGTTTGAGTTTGACACTGACGAATTTTATCTGTTGCGGATAAAGTTAAAAATGTGATAACGCATGGGGAAATTAGGTTATTAACATCAGAATGTTTCTATAAGAAGACACCATCCTTTACAGGTGGTGTACTTGCGGCATTCCATAAGGATATCATGACAAAATTATCAAACGCAAACAGTAACCCAAAACTGGAAGAAAGCGTCGCCAGATTAAGCCAAGCCGTCGGTGCCATCATAAGTTTCGCCAGTCAGAATCCGTCCAAATTGGAATTAGCAGCCAGAGACTTCGCCTTCAGTTTGGCCAGAACATACGTGGGTAAGGTAGCCCTTGCGATTCAGTCATATGCTTACAGCTAACTTAAGCTCACCGGTGTTTTGCTGGCAAATGCCAAACGATTGCGCGCTCTTGAACAATACAAGTACATTTAACGAAAAGTTCTGTTAGACACCTTTTATATTTTACTCAGAAAGAACTCCATGAATAATTGTTATGAACATTTGGACATATTATACGTTCAGTGTGTCTTATTTTTTAAAAAAAACTTAAGGTGCTTTGTTGGTGGAACACGCAAATTGGTCTGAGGCATCAGAACAAGATGTCCTGACTGCGAACAGGTAGGTAAACTTACAATGCGCCGAAGTTTGCATGACGTTGTTTTGTTCATAATTTATTCAATATTTGCATGTAATTGTATTGAAGATCACAGTTTGCTAATTTCGTCGTTTTATTTCTTGTGACAGATGGTGCGGAAAGCAGTTGGAGCTTCTTTCACAGAAAAACGACAGTGGCCACTATGAAGCGTCAGCCAACTCCGAGGAGTTAAGACTTGTATTTGATGGTTATCAGCCAACCAGTAAACTGTAGCATTTGATATAACCGGGTTTTCTGATGCCAGTTGACTGTGATAATTAATTTGTTTAATTGTTTGTGACTCACATTAATATGAACCTCCCAGCTCATTCACATTGAACAGGGACGGGACAATTAGGTTGCATGCCCATTTTCGTGGTCCTGGGCGCGCCCAGTGTGATTAAATCTTCACTGTAAGATTACATAATGTTAAACATATTGACATGTATTTTGTACATACCAGTGAAACCCAATCACACAGAATAAGAGGGAACGAAGTCTACAGCTTAAGAAACACACCCAGGGTCAGTTCATATTTTTCATTCCTGTGTGCAGAGTTGAATATAGCAATGGGTAGATTGAGATACAATTACAATGACATACACTAAGGTCGTGTGTCTGCTTTTCAGGTCAGACCGATACTGATGCCGATAATTTAAGTAATTGGTTTCCCCTAATACCTTCGCAATTATTTTACTAAATGCATCATGACACGCAATGAGCATCGGTCTAAAATCGCCTAAAAAGAGAAGTGTAATCCTAATGTTGTTGATTTATTTTGGAGATATTTATTTTTTGTGTGGCTCATACAAGGTTGCATTGTTTGAGCAAGATACGTCGCGACCAGCATCTAGTCTTTCCAACTATTTCCGCCGCGCTATTTTCCAATGTTCAAAATAATTATAACCTCACTGATGATATCAAGGTCAGAATTCGATTTATTTAAAATATGTGTAAAACTTGTACAATGTAATACAACAAAGAAAGAAGAAATTTTTGCACTTTTAATGATTTATCTTTGAGTGAAAAATCCCAACTGCGAATTGTATTTATACGGTTTGCCCCTTTGCGGACCCCTGAAAAATAAAAGAAATGAAGAGATAATTTGGTGTTTTGATGAACATGATTTACATTTAAAAGCTTTCAAGAGAATATTTAATCTATTTGCAATCGCCTTTCTAAGGCTAATTTTGTTTGCTACTATTTTGGCTAGTTTTACCCAGAAATCTGCTTTTTTACCTGGTGACTCTCGGATAAACCTTTTCCTTGCCGAACTCAACTGGTCCTTCGTGTGCTTCATCTGATTCTGTCTCGAGGTAGACGTCAAAGCACATCAACAGACGCTGCACCTGATTGGTCAGTAACTGATCGCGGGAATTTTTCTTCATAAGATCTTCGTAGTGAACATTCACTTCAGCTTCTAGGTCCTAAAAATAAGGTACAGACTTGATGAGACTAAATACATTTTTTTTTAGTTAAGAAATGAATACAAAGTACATGTACGCGTATGCTGAGTTCCTAACAAGGACTTCGGTTAAACGAACAGTTTTCTTCACACTAAAATTTTAACAGTTAGAAATATACGAGCAGTTTTCTTTGAATTTTCTTACTCGTTGCAAATGGTACCCAGTGTATAAATAATATTTGTGGTATCCTTAGGTGAAGCAAATACTAACCCTGATATGTTCATCGGTCTGACTTGTTCTTTCATTATTCCAAGAAACCCAAATCGAAAACAGTGGCACCGAGCATGGGTAGTCTGGTGGAATCACCGCAAGAAAATGCATCTTGGCTGGAAATATGGAGTTACAGAACAACATGAACACCACATTGAGTTAATGAGTGAAATACAAATCACTACTTGAGGTGTAATAATTTGCCAACCTGATCCACGTTCAAGGGTTCCTGTGTAAAACATGTCAGTTTCACTGGCCAAGTCTGCATCCACTACTTCTCTGGTATACTTCGAAGCCTTGTAGAAATTAAAATTATATAAATTACAGATATTACCAATGCCTTTCGATGCATTTAAAGACAAAAATGAAATGAAGTCGGACATGATATAACATACTACAAAGTCTTCGTAAGTGCTTCTTGACCATCTTGTTAGTCTGGAGGCAATTTTAGCGGGGAAGAGATTCTGGTATTCCTTGTTGACTACAACTGAGGATCTCTCTGCAAAATTACAAATTTATGAGCAAGGTCCAAAATCGTGTTTTAAATTATTATGTTCCTGTTACTTTCTCAGCCCAAAGTAATCAAGACACGAACCCAACGCGGTAAGTTGCTTCTGAAGGGCCAACCTCGCATCGACTCGGCTTCTCATTTGTTTGATAGTTTCCTCCATGTGTATAGCACTGAGTGAAGTCTCGGCTCGAGGTGGGTCTGTCGAGTCCTTGAGGAACTGGAGTCCTGCCAAACGCTGGGCCCACTGGTAAGGTTTCCCCACATCACGGATGTAGTGCGGGAAAGCCTTCATTCTGGAAATCAAAATGCGCTCTTGCTTCCTTTTTGGTCGAAATATGAATTACCTCCTGCCAGAATAATAGTTAAGTGCTGCTCTTACCCGGCTTTACTGAGCATGAAAGCATTGGCAGAATTTGGTGAATCTTCTCCAAGATCATGCGAATAAAGGTTGTTCAGTAAACTGTCAGGATTCAGCAAATCTCTGGAAAATCATACATTTGCAAATATAGCTATCAGATCAAAGGTTCTAATTTATTTGAAAATATAATGAACAGTATGTATTCGTATTGTAGGACTGTTGTCTTGCATTTTACTAAATTTAACAAGACAGCCTTCCAGCAGGAATACACACTGGCCCCGTTCCCCTGTCTTATCACACCCTTGATCGTTCCTTTGGGGGGGGGGGAGGCAGGAGCCTGTCCCAGTGCATCATGGGACAGATTCCCAGTGCATTACGTGATAGGGACCCCCCTCTATGAACATATTAACAGACACGACTGAAAACATTATCTTCCTTCGTACTACGTACGGCGGTGTCAAAAATGTTCCAAGTATCAATGCTGGAAGAAATTATTTACCCTCCGGATATTGAAGAGGAGCCGGACTGACCCATTTTCACTCGAAGATTGACAGTTACAATGTGCAGAGCCATTAGGTAATAGAATGTCAGTTGCAGAGTACTTCCATCTGAAATATTGCACAATTAAAGTGAGCAATTTTGCTGAAACAACGACAAGCAATTGACTTGCGAAGAAATGTTGAAATTGGGCGAAGACTTTCTCATCAAGTTTCGTACCAGCGCAATTTACGTTGAGTTGGATTGACAACGGATGCTTCTTTAACCATTTTTCCTTCATTACTGTTTGCCTGTCACTGGATCTTCGACGACGTTTGCGTTTCTTTTCTTGTTCCTCTTGATCACTGTCACTGTCATCATCTGAGATGAAAGAAAGGAAACCAATATTGAGGCAAGTGTAAATGAAAATCCTCAGTGATTCATGTTGAATTTGGCATTGAACCAGTGAATTTCAAGCATAACTCAGGTAGTTACCCATATCGGCACTTGAAACCTCCATAGCTTTGGCTACATCTGCATCACCTTGAATGGTCACATTCAACTTTTTGTCTGTGAGAGAAAACTTTTTGAATGTATGTACTCCCGACACACCAGAAATAACATATCTAGGTAAAAATATTGATAAGGATAATTGATAATTGATGGACGACAGTTGTTTTGAATGAGTTGACGTACCACAGGCGTCCTTGTACGCAGAGCTCTGCATATACAACACGTAAAGTGGCCGTGGTAGGTACGCTGCTGCCCTGTGCTGTTCCCGCGTCTCATCAAACGGCATCTTCAAATACTCTTGTACTGGTTTGGTGGCCTTTGTGGATATGAATAGACAGTGATAGACACTACACACCGTAACTATTTTATAACAGATCTATTTAACCAAACCTGAATTATTCTCACCTGCAGAATTGTGTTTAATTTTGGTTGCAAGCTCTCCAAGTAGTCAGTCTTCTTCCTTATTTCCTGGTCAATATCCTCTCGCCTTCCTTGTGTTTCTTTCAGGTTTACTGCTAACCTGTTTTTGGACAAGAAGTCATCATTAATCATATATTATATTTGTATGTCGCGTTTTTGTTTCTGTAAATAATGAAAGCAATGGTAACAAAAGCAAAGAATGGGTTCAGACCCTTCTCTGCATCAAGTCAACGTGATCAGTTTCAGTTAGATTCCGATCTGTACATAGTTGATTTGATGTCACAAAGAAGTTGGACATTTATTAGACTTTGGACACTCTTCTCTTGTAATCGAGTTACATAACCATTTCGGATATTGGTATTTCAAAGTTATCAATTTGTTTGTAATTCGATTCACTGGTGACTGGGTTTCAATCTGAATTCTCCATACAGCCAAGAAGGCAGTGGAATGTCCATCTTGATTGTTTATCTTGAGTAACTGCAAGTAAGCGAACATAACATCGTTTAGACTTACACTCCCATCACATACAGTCAGCAAGTTCACATTCAGAATTATTCCTGAAATATAAAAGCCCTTTTGAATGTCTGTCTCGTACCTTGTTCTCTGTTCCAGTTCCCAATCCAACCTCGCTAGAGTTTGCTGGTGCAGATCTTTCCTGGTTACTTCCTGTGAAGAAACATGAAAAATTATTCCACATTAAAATTGTATGAAGGACACATCTGTTTTCAATGTGTGAAAGGAATCTGGTCCTTCCCACTATAAGGACGGTGGGCCTCCTTCCAACTTGGTCCTTCTGGAAGAAGAGGGCTGGGCCTTCTTCCCATCTGGTTCTTTGGGCTGGAAAGGGAGGGAAGGGAGGGCTCCTCCCCACCGGAAGTGGGGTGGGGACTCCTTGCCTGTCTCAGTGCATCATAGGATAGGGACCCCCTGTGAACAGACAAAAAAGTACGAATGAAAACGTTACATACCCCTCCTACGTATATGGTCGGTCATAAACGGGATTCAGAATAAGATATCAGTTGCCTAGCACGCAGCTTACCGGTTTGCTGATTTCTTTTGGAGCCTCTTCGTAAAACTCTTCCACACAAACAAGATTTATGTCTTCATCTTTTGATCTGAAAAAGTCGACATTGAAACTGTGAAACGCACACATTTTACAGACACTACATTTTTTTTATTCCGTGGCAAACACAAAATCGACGGTGACATACCGTGTGATACGTAAAAGTACACATAATTGCTTACTCACTTGAACTGAAGGCATTTGTTTATTTCTTTCTGCAGATGCATAACTTCATACAACAGATTCTGTAGTTTCAAATGATGTTTGTCTATCTCCTGCTTTGCCTACAACATATTTCAAGAACTTGATAGTTGTGCAGTGTCACCTAGTCCAATGTAAGTTTTTCTTTTTGTAAAAATACTCTATGAAAATCTTCCTTTTCGGCTTCATGGGGCAAGAAAAAAAAAACTACACATTCAATACTGCTGGTCGTACCTTATTTGTTTCCTCTCTAACCAGTTTGCATCTCATGTGGCCCATTCTGTTCATCTTCTTCAGCACAATAAACTTCAGCAAACCGTGAACTCGTAAATCTTCCGCTTCCTACCAAGACATTGCCATGTGTATTTCTTACTAAATACAACAACTAAATATAGCAAGAGCCCATTTACACTGAGCTTCAGCGTCAGCGCTCAGGCTGCGATGACGCTAGCGACATGGCTCTCATGGAAAAGAATGGAGTCGCTCCAAAATGGGTTGTAACCCCATTCTCACGCGACTCCGTTCTTTTGATTGAGAGCTGTACCGCTAGCGTTATAGCAGCATTGATGTTACATCGATGCTGATGTCTGGTGTAAACCGTCAGTCCTAAAAAATGACACTTGTTTAAAAAAAAGCAACAAACAAATAATTGAACTTGCCTCACTTTTCCCCTCTTTCTTGACTTTTTTAATTTCTTCCATTATTTCACGTAAATCATTGCAAGCGTCTCTTTGAATTTCGAGATCTTTTTGTGGATCTCTCTTTGCTGCTTGCTCCTCTTCGTGGTAAAATATGGCTCTAGCATTCTGGAAGGAAAGTTACTCTGATCAATTCCAAAATACAAAACGATAAAAAAGGTCACAAACTACAAAGTTCATTCATTAACGCGCACTAAGTACGAGGGAAGGTAATGTTTTCACTTTGTTTGTCAGTTCTTCGGTGGGTGGGGGGTGGGTGCCCTGTCCTGGTCCTGAACCCACCCCCGCCAGGACCACATCAGGGTAACCCAACAGTCAGGACCAGGACAGGGTATCCTCCCCCCCCTACGGGAGCAGAACACCCCATGGTGCGGGCGCTATGCCCCGTCTTCACGAGGACTTTCTTGTTATCACATCCTTTTGTGCATGTTTTTGTCACACCGAGAACTCATGCATTGCCAGATCTAGATTAATGTTGAAATGTCTAATGCTACACCATACATTCATTAGCGGTAGATTTAGATCTATATCTACGATAATGTGCTTACTTTTGCGAACACTTAGGAATTATTTTCCAAAATCTTTACCGTAAGTTGGCTGTCTTGTGTTATAACATACTCACTTACCACATTTTTGGCTTTAATTTCGGGCTTATGTGGTTTAACTTCAACTTTGGATTTTTTGTCCGCGGCAGGTATGCTTGCACTTCCTTCTGCTTCTCTTTTCAGCTTCCGCCGCGGTTTTCTTTCCTTATCGGAACTGTCCTTTCTGTCATCTTTACTTGACATATTTGCCAACTTGTATTGCTGCCCGTGTAGAGTATTTTTGCGTGAAAAATGTAAACTCCGCAAAAGAAAAGACACGCCGAGTTCCTAATTCGCTTTACAGCATATTAAAAAAACTATTGACTATACTAGTTTACGATAAGATGTAAATGCAAATCAGATTTTCTTATTGTGGGAAAAAGAAGCTAAATAAAAAGGAAATTACCTATGTGTATTACTTGAAAGTAATACCCGGTAATACTACTATTTCTATACATCTTTTGTGAGTTTCCGAATTCTATTTCCATTAGAAATAGCGCAGTGTGAAAACAACCGGAAATAAATAGGATGTGACCGTCAGGAAAATGTTAAAACCACTAATACTCATTAAGCTAACTGATAAAGCATTAGGACAGTGATGCTAACTTTAAGTGTGCATTGTGCAATTTAAAAAAAACAGTAAATAGCTTTAAGAATGAGAGTGCTTTGTAAAATTTCTGTTCTCATTACTAGTTTTATTCTGAAATTTCAAAAATAGCATTTTTCTTATTTTGGTTTTATTTTACAGTGGTGATGGGGGAGGGATACTCCGGTGCGCACCACTCCAAATTGGCAATAGACCAAACTTTCTTTACCAGATATAGATATTAGACATATTCCGAACCTATGCTTTTAAATTCAGAAATATAGGTGAAAACTGAACTGAAAATAAATCAATCCATTCAAGAAAAATTCAGTGAGATACTTGTTTTAAGGAGATTTTGATCAAATTGAAAACACAGAATTTGAATTGACATGTACAATCCTTTCCAATTGCACACCAAAGAACTGGTTTTATCAGTTACGTTGATTTTATTACAACTCGATTTTTCTAGTGTTCAAAATGTTCAATAGTGTATTGACACTGAGATATGAAACATGCAAAAATTTACGGTAATTTGCCTCGTTATTAACTGGCCTCACATTGGTGGGCGTAACCTTAAAAAATCAGTAACGGTTCTAAATCCTAGTGACAGTGTTCATTAATATCAATCACAACGCTTCTTCTCCAAGCAAACAGGTAATAACCAAGACCCGCGCCGAGTGAGATGGATATGCACAGCCATCCGTTGAACGTCATGAAAACCAACATCAGTACGTAACTGACCGTTACTTGTAAAATATGCAGGAAGGACTGAATAACGTGCGCACTGCTGGTCATCGTCTGCCTGTGTGATAAACAGAACAAAAAATGTTCAAGACTTAGGTAAATTTGCAGTTTTGGACTGAGGGATTTCTGCATTCAGTCAAGTCAAGGAGCAACGGGCTGAGCTGATATCCCCGTGCGGTGATTTTAACCGACCTTAATTCATCAAGTTAAATTTTTTTTAAATCTTTAAAATATGTTAGTTTTGATTAAATATTCCTAAATATCAAAACATTAAGACTTTTAAATTAATTTAGTGCAGAAAAATTAGTATTTATAAAACATATCCCATTTACAACAAAAAGCCATGGGCATTAGAAGGGCAAGAACTTGACAAATACAAACTGATCACGTTTTTATCCTCACCTGACGACAATTTGACGATTTGTCTTGTCTTCGGCGTAAGTCATAATTGCATCTTTACTGCCAGCTATTGGTGCAGCCCTGTTCATTCCCCTGTCAGCAGTAGATTTCCTCAGTAACTCTTCTCTCATCACTTTCAAGCCCTCGTACAAAACAGCTAGTATGAAGAAAAATGCACAGGAACCAAGCATTTCTGAAATAACATTACTGTAAGGTGCACCTTATTCAAAATTGCCTGACACACAGAGACTTATTGCTTGTATTTTTTCAGTAAAATTTCTAATCAAAACAAAAGAAGACATGATTAGATATAGAATGATTACATCCTTAACTGGCAATGGTATTTTTAGAAGCTGCCAATCTGATGTATTGACAAGAAGGACATAGATAGCTTGTTGAATAAGTGTTGATAGAGAAGAAATAAGAATTTTCTCATTCCTGTATAGTCATGTCAATAAATTGTACATTTATTTTCAAACTAATCGATTGACTTAAAATCTTTTTCGAAAAGTACAAAATTGACAATTTTAACATTAAGTGTCATCATGGAGTCAGAAAATTCAGCAAAAAGTAGTATTTTTTTAGATGACATACTTTCTACCTTCTTGTGCTTCCAAATCTATTTTTTCAAAGACAACTATTGCAAAAGGCTAAATGTATTTTCTGATCTCTCAAAATTTTCTAGACTTTACTCGAGGTGTTAAATGCCGACATTGCCAACTTTGTGTAATTACAGAAAAAAATGATTTACGATGTAACAAATGTAAAAAGATCTCCCTGACTTCAAAAGTGTTACAAATGTTTATGTTGGACATCCGAACAAGAAGTTTGATGTTTATAAGTTAGTGCTAATTTTAAAAAGTTTCTGCCTAAAAGAAAGGAGATAAAGGTGCTTAGCTATTTTTACCTGCCCAGCTGTTGGTCACCCATTCTTGAAAGAGAATTGTCGCACTTGCGGTCATTTGAAAATACATCTGGTGCATCTAAATATATATAATTGAAACATTGGAATTGAGTTGCATTGACTAACACCGTCATTAAGCTGGTTAAGTTTCTTAATGAATTAAAAGTAAATATTTCTGATTTGTTATTTTAATACTCACCATGTCGTGGCCACTATGGTCCTCACCCCCGTGGTCCCCGTGGTCCCCATGGTCACCGTGGTCTCCGTGATCGTGAGTCGAGTTATCGTGCACGTGAGTCATATTCATGGGATCCATTGTCGTAGCCATTTTTTTAAATCGGGTATTTTAAGAATTCGATCAGCGGATGCGTTATTCGATCAATGAATAATACCAAAAAGACTGCAAGCGAGCAACTGAATGAAAAATAGTTTTTAGCGAATAACTATTCATTTTGTGTTGCAGTCGATTGAAGGTGGTGCAGCGAATTGCTGCACTCAATAACGGTCCAGGAATTCTTGTCAAATTTCCCAAAAAAACCCAAAATACAACGGGAATAATTTGGTTAATTGGAGCGCAGGGTAGAGGGTGTGGCACATGATAGAGGGTGGAGGGCAGGGTGGAGGGTGAAGCACAGGGTGGAGGGTGGAGTGCAGGGTAGAGGGTGGAGCACAGGATAGAGGGTGGAGCACAGGGTGGAGGGTGGAGTGCAGGGTGGAGGTGGAGCACAGGGTGGAGGGTGGAGCACAGGATAGAGGGTGGAGCGCAGGGTGGAGGGTGGAGCACAGGATAGAGGGTGGAGTGCAGGGTGGAGTACACTGTGGAGGGTGGAATGCATGGTAGAGGGTGGAGCACAGGGTGGAGGGTGGAGCACAGGGTGGAGGGTGGAGCACAGGGTGGAGAGTGGAGTGCAGGGTAGAGGGTGGAGCACAGGGTGGAGGATGGAGCACAGGATAGAGGGTGGAGCGCTGGGTGGAGGGGCAGTGCACTCACGATAAGTATTATTGTCAGATCTGACAGATTCGTCAGATTTCCTTATCGTGAAACACCCGACAGGCCCCTTTATCCGCCACTGAAAGGGAGCCATGGCCAGTTCTTGAAATATCAATGTAAATTGCCAAGAAAAGACTGTTCAGCTAACCATTGCATTTTCTTCGCAAAAGGCTATTCCTGAGACACAACACCAAATATTCAATAACAAACAGTACTTTTCCCGTTTCAGTTTTAAACAATTGACCAATAAATAGATACAGACTGTGATGTCAATGTGATTAATATCACATCGAGATATAAACACTCGTTGGCTTTGCAACTTGTTTTCACCAAATACGTATTGTCTACGTTGATAATTATTAAGCACACGCTTACACATTTTACATGTGATTACTTACATATTTTCGATTAATTTTAACCAAGAAAATCTTCATTATGCAACTTTGAGACATTACTTACCTTTGTGAAGTCTGAACTAGAACATTTAGTTGTGATCGATGTTTCGCAGTCACACTCAGTTCAAAAAGAACTATCAACAGATAATCAAATCCACTTAATGAACAGATCGATCTTCTACATCCTCGTTCGATTTGTTGTCGATTAGTATGCAAACCAATGATGACAAGAAAGTCCTGCGTAACCGCAAGAGGCATACCGCCCGCTGCGTGGCATGTACTCGCTCTTTTGTACCGTCTCGGGTTGGGGATGGGGGTACCCCAGTCCCAGGCGGGTGGGGGGGGGGTACCCAAGTCCCAGCTGAGGGGGGATACCCCTGAGCCAGCTCGTGGCACCCAGTCCCAGCCAGAGACCAGGGAAAGCACCTGGGACTGGGGTACCCCAAGGGGTGAACTGACAAACAAACCAAAAATTGAACTTCCCGTCATACTTCGTGTGCGGGCGGAAAGATCCTCAATAAAACAGACTCACAAAGTTTGTCCCAGAATTGTAAAAAAAAATTGCGACCCACAATGTAGTTAGCGCTCATGCATAGATCTATGGTCCCAGTTAGAACAAGTAATGCAACCAACAACCCACAGTGGTGAGCAGTGAAGAAATCCGCTACAGTGTATAAAGTTTGAATTGACATTCTTTATTGAAGAAGTACCAAGATATAGGGACTCAGAAAACCTCTGGGGCTAACATTATTCAAATGGTATGCCAACGGTTGTTCATATTTTTAAATATACCGAACAGTGGAAACAGTTAAAACCTAGTAGAAACCACGTGAAAAGTATAATGTAGGCTTTTGCATTAACATTATTTCAGGATGTTATGCACAAATTCATAGATTTTACCCCCTCATGGCACCTCTGTATGACTACATGTAAACCATGCCAATGAACCTCCATACCTCAGAACTTCCTTTTGCATGGTTGGTGTTGTGGATTGTCTGGTATTCCTGAAATTACACGATCAACCCAAGCTTTCAGTCTGAGAACTAAAACATTCTGACACCATGAAAAAAGGTTGATTTTACAGAGGTTGGCCAGAAATTGTATTTCTGGTATCCCTTGAGCAAAGATGGATGCTATATATGATTTCACCCCTGTTTCCAAGCAAATTAGGCTTCTAGACACAATTGGTGAAGGAAGATGTGTAAATACCAAAACATCCAACCCATCTATTGCTCTGAAGGTTCACATTCCCACACTGTCCATACTGAACTATAATTAGTCCAAAATAACTATGGCACTGTGAGGGAATCTCTCCGAACAGTGTTAATCAAAGTAAACACACTGACTCAGTGACCTTGTTAACAAATTAAAATACCAATAAAAGTAGATCTAATATAAAAGTTAAAAAGTAAAAAATAGACCTACACTATTCAAGATTCTGACCATAATTCTTAGTTCTGAAATTTCTCTGAAGATGGAGTCTTTAAAAAAGTGTGAAAAGAGTTATTGATCTCCATGGAGATTGAGACATTGCACAGATTAAGGTCAGGTCTGAATGGTTTCCATGGAGAATAGTTGTAAATTAGAACACCACACAAAAGGTAATGAACACATGTGAAGATAAAAGTAGGTACACTTTTTGTGACTTTGTGCAAAAGAAAAATCCTACATATTGATAGCAGACACAAATAATCTAATTTTTAATAGTTTTCATTTATGAAAATCAATCTTATTTATTATGTGTAGACGTGCCTTGCAAACTGCTGAGTCTCCATCTTGAGTTTAGAGTGACACCTAGAGTTAATTTTTTATGTTATCCGCTACTTGTGGCGCCGTCTTCCATGCTATCTGCTTGCACATGCGCACTCACGCTATCTGCCTTTTTTGATGAAGAAGGTCAAAAGTTTTTGTTGAGGATTAAAATCAATTTCACTGAGTCATGTCTAAAAAAACACCATCAAAATTTGATTTAGGAAAGGCTAAGGAGTTAGCTGAGTCATGGAATGGTAAGTTTTTTGCGTTATCCGAGTGAAATAGTACATTTCCCCATGTAATTAGCCATGTGCTCCACAAATC
>JBCAUG010059954.1:0-39865 GCA_038406175.1 Haplosyllis leylae | reverse complement strand
TTAAAATTTGGTGATGTCACTGAAAGAAGGTCACCTACATTTAGTGACTGTCACTATGTAAAGAAGATAACATTTAGGCTTGATTATTGCTTACTTTCTATGTTTTCTATTTTTTGACACATTACTAAATACGGCCTGTCATTTATAAATATATGTAATAATTTTAGTCTATTTAGGGAGAAAATCTTGCATTTTATTTTATGGTAACCTGCTTATTTCATAGACACACATCATTATTAATCCAATTCAATGAATTCATTGAATTCAATGAAAACATTATGGAAAATCTCGATTAAATTATTACTTGTCGCGCCAGCATATGTTTGATAGCTTTGAGACTGGTTGTTGAAGGAAATAATATTGTCAAGTACATATTTCATGCTGATCATATTTCTAAATTCATGAAATGATGTCAAGTCAGTGTATTTTCATCTATATGATGCTTGACCACAAATAATTCTTATTGTTTTGTGTAAGGGCCTTGAGATTTTCAAACAAAAAGTAAAAGCGATACTTTGCCCACCCCCGTTAATAGATCTATTAAAACATCATGGATGTACCTTCATTGGTTAGGCCTTATCTAAAGTCCAGTAAAGCTGGAACTACTTTTGGTCTCAGAAACGAACATTTGAGAAGTTGTAAAAATCATGCAGAAGTTGTGTTTTTTCACAGAATATTGGGCCCTAAAACTACTTTGAATATATTGATGACAGCCTCACAAACGCACGAATAAAAATCTCGCAAATTATCATAGCATTAACAATGCAGCTTGTATTGACTCTTGATGACATTTTCAATGAGGGTACAAGCTTGACCTGCCTGTGCACGTCACCGGTTTGCATTGTCTCATCTCTGCAAGCGACACGTTACAACCTGCTGGGTCTTTGTTCTTCCGTACCTGCATCGCAGGGGGATTTTTCACGCTCTGATGAGCGTATCTTGATATTAATGCTCTTTGTATTTGCGTTCCATGCAATAGGGAAGTATGCTCTGGCTGCGCAGCTTTAAAAAACTGCAGTGAGCCTTTGTGTCTGTACCATTTCTTGAGACTCAAAAGTTGTTTATTCAAATTAAATAATAACATATAAATACAGCAACAAACCTTTACACTTTCCTCCCCCTCATCAGTACTTCAAAGGTACTTTATTTCATAATATCTCAAAATAAAATTTTCAATGAATCAGTAATACTGTAAAATTCTTCTCGTCATTTCTCATCAGGTGTCTTAGGTATATAAGACCCAAACTGTGAGATTAATTTTCCAGGCAAATTCAAAAGGAACATCTAAATTGAGACTAAGTGATCAGCCGCCATTGGGGAATTCCACGATCGTGCTAAATTACATAATACATATGTGTTATGCAATATATTGATAATTTGCTGAGTCATTAGCGTAATTTATAGTCAATAAATCAATGCGTCCAGCGTCTCCAATCAGCTGTTTCTATTTTTAGAAACTCTGACCTTGTATTCAAAATTATGCGGCTAAGTCGGTCACTGACTGTGATAGATTCAAATGGTCCATTGCACCATGATTGAATTCACGTAGAACAATAATAAAAAAAATGATAAACTATATGGGATTTTTATCTTCGTGATTAATAAATAAATTCGCAATATCATTCCGAGTTTTAGTGTATTAGGATACAAAAACATATTGCGTGTAAAATTTTGATGAATTGTGTAAAGTGTCAGTTTTGGAAAACCAATCAAATATTGTATCTGCGGGAAAAAATATTTATTTGGACCACCTGCATAACAATCGTTTCATTTTTTGCGGTTGTGCTGTGAAACTGAAAACATGGAATATTGATCAACAGTGTCCAGTGGTGTTGAAGGCATGACAAAAGTATTGTTACCATCCGCGTATGCGGATAGGTAATAATTTCAGTCGGGTCTGTCTGTGTGTCTGTATGTCCGTGCTTCTGTGTGCCTGTCTGTTCAGGCTATAACTTTTGAACCACTATATATAGGAACTTCCTTTTCAGTATCGTGACGAAATACTGGAACATGTTTTTGGGGTAAGATATTGTACTGTTTAGAGTAATATAACTCACCATTTCAACTTGTGGATTTCTGCTTCTAAGATTCCAAGATGAAATTTAATCAATTGTTGTTTGTTTCTGTTAAACTTGTAATTCACCAAATCACACAGATGGATAATATCTGGTAATTTTGTTTTTTCAGAACAAAAACATGTAATTAACTTGAAACTCCCTATTTATAAAAGGAAAGTGATGCCAACTAATCCAATTTCCGTTACACAACAACAAACATATAATATATCAAATTTGGTTTGTTTGTGTGTCTTAGCAAACAAATACCTATCCATTCATAAATGAATCACAGTTACTATTGGTGAAAATACCTGTAGCATGAAAAATCATAAACAGTCAAGCATGAATTATGGATCATAATACGCAAAGGTGAGTTTGAACAACGTTTCCATAAATCTTAATCGGATTGGACACTTCAAAGATCCATGACCAAGAGTACGTCACCACAGAAATTGATGTTTATGAAAGTATATGTAGCACTTGAGAACTCCGAGGATCAACCCACCTTGAATAAGGTCTAAATTATGAACCAGAACTGAGATCTAAAGAGGTTCACAGATGCACACACTGATTGATCACTATGTCAAAGAAAAAGTGAGCGAAATAGATTGCTTGCGCTTCATCCTCGTACGAATCTTTGTTCTTACACGTCTATGACAATGATTCACCAGTGTTCTGTGCCTGTCAGCTTTGTTTCAATACAATCCACAACTCGTGCCATGACGTTTCCATGGCAAAGTTAATGCCACATTAAACAGAGAACATATTTATTTTGTAAATTTAAGGTAAATCAATAAGTGGCAATTAACCACCGACAGATGTAACAAACAATTAGCCAACTGTCGCAAGGAAATTGTCATTCTACAAAATATGCGGCTTAACCATTCAAGGGGTTGGACAAAGTAAAAATTGTAGCTTCAAAAACTTACCCCTTGGCAATAGACTTCCTTTTTCACAAGTTATGTGCAAAGTGATACCGCGATTCTCTTGACTATCAGAAGTTTGGAGTCTATATAAGTTTCCACTTAACGACAAACGTATTTGTTAACGTTCTCAAAAAACTTACAATGGAAAATGAAACGAAAGAGTCACGTGAAGCGAAGATCTCGTGTTCTGGCACTGAGGAATAGATCCATTTCAGCATAATTCTTACTTAAACTCGTGTTTCACCATCACCTCAAAATCTTAGCTAATCAGTGTCCTTTTTGATATTGGATGATGTCAGGTCAGGAAATCTTCTACGCCTCGAAATTTCTTCAATTTGGATGAATTCCAAAACTGTTATATATCACAGAATGACCATTAGAACTTTTGCTTTACGAATGTGTCAATGTCATTGGCTAGATATCTCAAGATCTAAACACAACTCCTTGAGGAATAGCCTAATCTTTCGACCCTTTTGGCAATTATCCGAGTTTGGATATTTGAAGTCTGCTCTTTATTATTTTGTTCTATGTATTTTCAGTCCATTTGACAATAGTCCAAGTTTGGACATTCGAAGACCTTTCGATGACATTGGCATTGCCTTATTTGGTTATTTTGGGAAAAAATGAACGTCACTGAATTGGCTAAAAGCTTTTTTTGCGCAAACGTAATTTCAAGAGTTCTTTTAAGACCAAAGGGCACGACCACCTCATCAGCGTTTCTTTTTAATATTCCAAGAATGTAAGAAAACTGGCCAAATTATATTTGATAGAAATTTAAGCATTACAAGTAGTTCGAGGATAATCTTGAACTTCCTGCTTGACTCATGACCTTGTAAAAATCTACTTTAATCAAATAAGAAATTGCTGCTTGGTTGACCAAAGAAAAGCAAAACATTTCACGATGTGTCGTCTTTGTGGTCAGACAGAAGCAAGAATGAAAGGTTTACGAATTCAAGCAATCGTTCATATCAACAGACTTTACAGTGGCGGATCTGGGGAGCTTCCCTCGCGCCCCCGGCCCAAAATTTCTTCATTTTCATGCAGTTGTCGGGAAAAATTGGCCAAATAATAGATTGGTGCCACCTTAGGGGTTGGCGCCCCCATTGGCGCCGCCACTGCTTTACCTTCTGACTCTAAATGGCACTAAGATTTCACGGTTTGAATTAGATGTTTTAGATTAGATTCCATTACTCACCCCTTTTTGCTCCTTCTATTTTTGAGATTTTCCGTTTTGCCTTTGGCCCTAAAAAGAATGCTGGTAAATTCTTGGTTGTATTAGTCTTCGCAAGGGCGGGCATCCTTCTGTGAGAATGTGCAGACTTGGTGCTGCAGATTTCTTGTCGATGTTAATGTGAATTTGACAACTTCTGATTTCGAGATTGATTCCACAGTTCTTCTGCGACCTGTCATGTTTCGCTTATCCATTTAAGGTACCAAGTCACCAATATTACGCAAGAAAGTAAAATTATTGTAACTAAGCCGACGCTTTAATCCTTCGTTTAAGGGTTTGATCAGTATTAAAATGTGATTTTAAACAAAAAGCTGCGTCGTTCAACTAATTACGCATTCCTCAGTGAATGAAACTTTAACTGTGATGCTGTCCTTGAATCAATGTACGGATCCAAAATTGAAATTAAGTTCCACGTTTAACTGGAAATCAGTTAAAGTTCCTCTTTCAAGTCCCCACGACAAGATGAACAAGTTGCAGCAAAAAGCACCGCGACGGGGGGAATAAATCAATTTACCTCATTTGAATAATTGATCTATAAATGGTTTGAGACACGCTAAATTTCCTGGAGAAGCGCCAGGGAAAATTACATGCAAGATTTGTTTGAATAGCCATATTGATTTTCACAATACGAAACAAAGCTGGAATGACTACCACAATAAGGTAAATGAATAAGGACACAAAAATCTCAGTGATACACCTTGGAATTTACACAATCACAAAGACATAAGAAAAATTGAAATAAAAATGAATCGATTAAATTAGTATTACAATATCAAGAATCTACTTGATTAAGTATATGAGCGGAGATAATGATAAATTTAGACATCACAGAAGTTTACTGAACATGTCCAATCCAGACTCTAAGTCAAAAATTTAACGCATCAAAATGATCAAAATCAACTGTTATGGCTCATTCACACTCCACGGGACCGGTGAAATGTTTTCAGTCACCCCGCCCCCACCATTCGTACCCCCCGGTGGCGTACGAAATCAGAAAATTTGTTTTCATTCACCCCCCGGGGCATACAAACGTTGATTTCAATCACCTCCCTTGTGATGGTTAATCACACTTTGTGATGGTTAACTGGATGGCATGGCAGACTGTAAACGTTTCGTGACTGACTGTAAAAACTTACAGTCTGTCACAAAACTTTTACAGTCAGTCATGCAATCTGGTTAACCATCACATTGGGTGGGGGCATACGAAAGGGGGGGGGGGAGGTGAATGAATACTTTACACCGGGACCGGGACTGGGCCAAGAAACGGGACTGGTGTAATAGAAGGCTACGGGTCTGGTTCATTTCCCAGTGTCAGACCAGTGTGAACATTTCTGTATAGTATAGTATACCCATAGTATACCCATTAATTTATATCCCAATCCCTGTACCAGTCCCGGTCCCGTGCAGTGTGAATATGTCATGAGGAGGAACACAATTTTAGTTTAATTGAAAAGCGCAAAGAACCCTTTTAAGTGCTTTTAAAGCACGTTAATTTCTCTGTATGGTTTTTGATACGATGATTTATGCCATTTTGGTTGGTTATATATTAGAAAACAACTGGCACTCTCTCTTGGGTAACATCAATGATGGGCAGAATTTTTCCTTTTTACTTTAATTAACTATTGAAGGTAGATTTATATTTTGAATTTTTGTTAGAAGCCATTGTCATCATACATTGTAATAGAATGTATTAATTAATGCATTCTTAAGGTCCAACTGTTAGGTACTTCACAGAATTTATAAATAATTAAACCTAACCTCTGGCACCAAAAAACCCTGTGAACTTCCAAAATTATGGCATAAACATTTAAATTATTAAAATTGTCTACTGCGCAGGTTTTTATTACTGTGAAATCTATGAAAATTTCATTGGGGAGTACTCAGAACATTAATCTTTTGTAACATTTTGGAACTTTTACAAACAAAATGAAAAGTACTTTATCATCTACTGTTGTAAAATATTCAAGTGCAAAAAGTTGTGTTGTTGATTTATTTTTTCAAAAAGTAGTAGCACATACTATTTTACCATCATACTGCAGGCAGATATTGTGCAGTGTCCACTACATTGAAATGCTGTCAATATGTATAAAGTACAGTGCCTTTTTTTACATTGCCAAATATGGGCTGTTCAGAAATGCCCCTTACAGATTTCTGAGCACAAAGAGTGCAATATTTTTTGGACTTTCTACTTGTTATCCCATGAATTGTTACAGCTGGGTATGATTGTTCCTTATCATCTGATTTCGATAATTAAAAAACGAAAACAACACCCTCTCAACCCACCTCCCACGCACCCCTATTTCTCCCTCAGACAACATTTGTCAAAATCTGAAAAAAAATGAGCACTTTCAATCCTCATTCCAAGTCCTGATCTCAAATTTTACAACACATGACTTTTTCCACTGCGAAAATTAACTTTTTGATTCAACTGCTTTGTAGGGAAGATATCTCTTTCTGTAGCAGTATCTGTTTCAAATGCCTACAAGGCCACCTAGTAAACACTAAAAGTGTTGCAGAGCCAGGGCAGCCGAATCGTTTAGGGCATTGTGCTGGGACAAGTGTTCACATTTGTCACGTATGTTCTTCATGGACGATTTCATCATACCACAGACCATGGCTTGAAATTAATCATATCAAAAACGTAGCGTCAACCACGACGAATGACAGTTATCTACTTGTTACACTGAAGATGTTTTGGCAACACGATACAAGTGTTTTGCATGAAACGTCATGCACCGATCAGTTGACTGAAAAAATCGATCACAGATCAATACAACTCTTAAATAATTAGTATTGCTTTTTCGGTTACTACAATACACGTGTGCATGTGTTGTATTAGTGTGCAGTTTAACTTGGTTATTTGACTCATCCTTATTTTTGGCTGGATTCCAGGTTAATGAAAAAATATATCGAAAGAGAACAGCTACGTTGCAGGGACAGATCCAGGATTTCGCGTATCTACGTGAGAGGGGACGCCAACTTCTGGGAAGGGATGCAGCAAACTATAGACACTTTTAATTTACTAAAAAAAGCATGTAAAATTAAATAAAATTTAGTCTGTTTGGGTACGTCCGCTCCAGGTTTAGTCCCGTTGAATCCGCCACTGTTGCATCGGGTTCAGTCACTACAGGGCCATCTAATCACTCAGGGCATAAGTCAAGCCAAGTCAAAGTTTAAATCCTTTATTCTAGTCTATGAAGGGTTCGGGTCCAACAGAGCAGGAGACAATTGCAACTAAAGCCAATTGTGCACAACCTCTCATCAAGATGCTACCTTTTTCAAAGATCAACCTACTTCTGATCAAGAAGTGGGTGTGGCTCACTCAGAGTTGTTCGGCTATTAGTATAATAACTCATCTTGCTGGGAGGCTTGTAACTTGATTTGGTCTGTTAAAACTTACTGCATGAATAAACACATCTGATATAAAAAACACATGCTTTGAACACTGGGAGCATTAATTAAGATACAACACCACTACATTACTTCTTTCAAACCAATTGCACCGGTAGTCTCCCAATGCACTGACCACATTGCCACAGGAAAAAAATAAAAGTAATTCTGAAAACCAAGGATACAAGGCAAAATTTGTGTGCAGCATATGGCGCTTGGCAAGCAATAGAGAAGAAGATATATATATTTCAGTTAGTGACATATTACAATGTTTTCACTGCATTGGATGTTTATTCTAGTCTTGACAAGATTCCACTTTCCTTACTTTCTGAGGTTTGTTGGTTAGTTCTTTGGTCCGAAACCCCGTAAACCTTTTTCTATTTGTTGGAAATATTTTTCTGAGTGGCAATGTGGTAAGTCCTTCAAATTGAACACTTTCTGTGAATTGGTGACGCACCACCATCTTCATCAAATGGCATGGTGTACACGCGAAAAAAAATCTGATAGGCCAATATCATACAAAATCATGCAATATTGTTTGAATTTGATTTTTGGTACATTTGGTTTTGTGATGTTAAAATACGTTTTGTCTCATACAACATCTCCCTGGAGCATTACAGAGGTATTATATTATTCCAACAGTTATTATTTTAGGCACCCAACAGATTACCCTTCGGTAAAATGTCATCTGTTGAGGAAATAAACACAAGTCTAGTATGGTTGTGGTGAGTTGTGTAATCTCTTCTGGAACCCACGTGAATAGCAAAACGAAAATATTTTACGTGGCCTTGCAAAACAGTTGGTGCGAATTATAATGTATTTCGAACAGAAGCCTTATACAAACTGACACTAAACTGTCTGCAAAGGACAATTGTCAGTAGTGGAAAAGGCGCACCGGAACTGTGAAAAGAGAAAAACCCTGACCTAAAATTATTCCCATAGACGCGTGTAACAAGAATGTCTCTTATATCATTGAACACTTCTATACCAGTTCTTACCCGATGGGCGCATGTCCTTGTTGTCGATTGTCCTTCCCTGTGGCTTACTGACATGTTTTCAGCTAGAAAACTGTGTGAATATCATGGTGTTAGTGAATTAATGACCAATAAAATCTCGCCAAATGAAAAACTGTCGTGGTTCTTTTTTGGCAGAACACTTAGTTTTGAAAAAAAATTAACTGAATACTTCAGCATCTTGGTTGCTTTATTCCTTTCAACCCAAAACTTCAAAGATTGTCTTTATTGTCATGGGGTTGATGGAAAAAGTTTTTAAGGAATCTGCTGAAAGTCCTGGATCAGCCACCAGATTAAATTTTTGTCAAACATTTCGTATAGCAAACGTCCTTTATCTGCAGACTTTCGTTCATATCAACCAACATCAATCAACCAATTCCCATCTTTATTTCAGGGAAGGCCATCAAAATCCAATTTACCCATGTTCTGATTTACGCATAAAATATAATGAAGATGATAATTGAGAAAATACAACTAGCGCACAGAAACTTCAAAAAAATTATTGTGTGGGAGGTAGAAAGATAAATGCATGAAACTCCCATTTTAATGGCCATTTTCTTAAAGATAGGACCAGAAAATGGATGGTTAATGTTGACACGAACGAAAGTCAACAGCATTTGTGATGTCTTTTTGCATTTCATCATTAGTGACCAAGAAAACGCATGGGAACAGACTTCTTCTGCTTAAATAATAGTTGGAGAATTCGAAGTTTTCACAAATGAATAACATTGCCAATAGTTGCAATATTGTCATTTGTGTGTTCCCATACATTTGCATTTCCTTCTTTATTCTAATCATTTTGTATTAGTAAATGCAAAATTAGATATCACTGGGTACAAGAGGGTTACATTTCAAGGTTGGATACATTGGTGGTCCAGTAAATTTCAAATGGCACAGCTAAAACACAAATTGCATACAAAGTGCACATGTGTGTGATGTCACTGCATCTCATTAACATAGATAAGTAGGCATGAATATCTAATGAGGAGGATGGAGAGACAAAATGGAGTCATCACTTTGAATTTTCTAATTTAAATTACTCGGCTCTCTCTGTATATTTTAAAATCTATCAATAATTACCTTAATTCCATTGCCCATGTGCCCCATCACCCATGTGCCCCATCACTCCTGTCCCCAATCTAGATCTATGCATCATTATGATCATTTGCCCCATTGCCCTTGTGGGTGATTGGGCACATGGGCAATGGGGCACATTGGCATAATAATGTGTAGATCTAGATAGGAAACTGGCCACATAGGCAATGGGGCACATGGGTAATGGGGCAGTAATGGGTCAAAATGTCAAAATATGTCAAATTGTCAAAAAGATGTCAAATGTCAAAAATTCAAACAC
This sequence comes from Haplosyllis leylae, assembly GCA_038406175.1. NCBI lineage: Eukaryota > Metazoa > Annelida > Polychaeta > Phyllodocida > Syllidae > Haplosyllis > Haplosyllis leylae. The sequence continues at coordinate 29,894 of JBCAUG010059954.1, read as the reverse complement.
CTGGACTATGGAGGAGGTTCACAAAAAAATAAATTGACATAATGAGGTTCACACATATTGATATCAATTTTGACGTCACATATGATGGTCAATAAAAACTCTCAAAATGTCCATAGAAAATATTTTCGACCAATTTTGATGACCTTCATATGTGACATCAAAATTGATGTCAATATATTTTTACTTTGTAAACTTTATAGTCATTTGTATCTGTGTAAATATTCAAATATCATTTTAGCACTGTTACTATTTGTAAAACATTTAGAATGTTCAAAAAGTTACATTATTAAAAATGATGCAAAACCAGCTTGACTTGGGATGATAAAAAAACTTTGACTTCAGCTGTCTGAAATGTTTACTGTATTTGGTGAATTGTTGACAAATACTGAAGTTTTCAGGACATGATTTGTGCAGACTTATTTCAATGCAAAACTGAAATAAGAATGTAAACTTAAATTTACAAAAATAGGTTTAGTTTTAAACAAAAAATAAACCTTTTATTTATGTGTTTTGTAAATATTGATTAAGTTGATAGAGAAAACACTGATACAGATGTTTTCTTTTGCAATGAGAGCTGAAATCAATAAATGTTCTGCAAATTTAATAGATCTAATTACAAAGAAACTTCACACTTTTACCTTCATTTTATTGAACTATGTTACAAGAAGAGAGCCTTCTTTGTAGCAAACAGCCCTCGTACCCCCCTGCACCAAATTCAACTCTCTTACACACAGGTACCCCTAATTTTTTTAAAAATTAAAATTTTGGTGGAGCATCTGGTTATCAATTCATAATTATCAGTATATTTTCTACATTTTTGTTGACTTGGACATGATTTATTTTTCCCAATACTTTTCATGTGATCAAAAATATTCTCAGTCCCAAATGGGTAAATTAAACATATCAACATAACAGATTGAGTCAACCATATCTGGCAATATTTTATTGCCATGGATTGAAACACACTGAGTTAATATTTTTGTTCTTCTGAAATGTAAAAATTTGGACCTTACATGACCAAAAGATTCCTTAAGTCCAGAGTGAATGATTTGAACATATCTACATGACATGTTGGGCTAACTATGTCTATTAATCAGCAGACCTGATAAACAAAACATGCCACTCCCTAGACCCCTACCCCTGTACCCTGTCATGCCTTAGATCCCACCATCCCAAGAACACACCATCCATAGATCTATGTCGGTATCATTTTTAGCTCAATAGATGGTATATAACTAGATGGATGTTTAGGTAGCTAGCCAGATATGTAGCTACAGATAGATATCTAGTCAGCAAAATGGATAGTTAGCCAGAAAGAGAGATGGACAGATGTAAAGAGACAGGTAGACATAATAGTAACTTGCTTAGAATATCCTACAAAATTTTGGTTCAAATAATTTTGAATTTGAATGACTTTTCATTCTGGTGGGAAAACTTTTTGTTAAGAAAAGAAAAATAAATTTTAAAAACAATTGAACAAAATTTGAAAAAAAAATTGAGTCTGAATTTGTATCAAGCCAAATCTGGTGTTATCACATTCTCAGAGGGGGGGGTGGGGGGGGCATCTGGGGTCAAAAATTAAAGTTGCTCAGAATAGCCTGATACACTTTTTAGTTTTGCAATTTTTGAAATCTGATACAATTTTCAAAATTTTGTAAGTGGCCACATCCAAGTAACCAACCAAACAAGAAAAGAACCGTACTAACACACAGACACCATAGTGACTGTAATGTGATCAGCTAAAAGGAAACAAGTCAAAATACCATAGAAATTGGTGTAAAATGGTCAAGAGTGTTATTAGTGTTATTTTGGTCAAGAGTGTTATTAGAATTATGATGATCATTTGAGTGTAACTCGCGGTCCCAATTAAGAGTCCAGGTGATTTGTTGGTCAACCCGAATCTGTTCAAATGCATGAACATTATTCCTTAAAGATTTACACAAATCAATAACTATCGATTGCTTACTTCAGTGATGACAGAGGAAATAAAATCATTCCTGTTTGCCATTCTTGTTGTTACAACAATTGCCTTAGTAACGAGTCAAGATTTTTTTTAAACCAAGCTATTGCGCAGAAAGAGATCCTTCCCTATCAGTATGTTCACGTATACTCAAGGGATGACAACGCGTTCAACATTGTTGTTTGTGAAAATGATAAAATATTCTCAAATATGCCCCAGAATTTGTAACTTCTTCGCTGAAATTTCATGAAGATTAGTCAGCGATTACTTACTGAGAGGGAACCATTTCTTTACGTTGCACCTACATTTCCAAATTAAATATCTCAAGTTTCTGATTTGGGAGATTAGTACAGGAGGTCTCATTAAGACTCGATGTCAAACGCATTAAAATCAATCAAGCTGACAACTTGACCCAAGCTGGACGATCATGCACTAACCAGAGATATATTTTTTTACTAATCCAAAATGTGGAAAAAAGCAGTCACTCGAAAATGCTTTAAAGCTTAAGCATAGTCCTTTCAGAGATTAATTTTTTAGATTCTACATTGGAGATTAAAGTGATTTGTACCTGCGACAACTCCAATCATTATCAATGTGTCGAGTCTCGACGGACAACGGCTGACTGATTGGACCACTCCTAACGCTGCTAGCGTCTGACCCAGCCACGCTATTGGTACTGTTTCTTCCTTCATCCACACTGCCGTACGCCATCATATTCATCTGTTCCATGACACTCATTTCTTCTTCACTTTGTTGTCTCCCCTCAGCTCTCTTTTCTCTCAACTTGATTGTCTCTTCAATGTGCTGTAGCGCCTGGCTTCCAGATGCAATACCAGAATCAGATCGCCGCAGCAAGCCCGGCCCCTTCTCCTCGGATTCTCTTTGATCATAGAACTTCTTTAACTCTTCAGAAGGGTAGAGTTGCTGGAAAGCGCTGACTGCATTGCTTACCTCGATTATTGAGGACTCTCTTTGTAACTCTTCTTTGGAATTTATTAATTTTCTCTCAAAGCTGTTCCTAATATTCCTCAGTTTTTGTTCCAGTTCTTGGGCAGACGGGTCTTCCGCGATGCTATCCTGAACGAAGCTGTCCTGTCTTATTAGTTTTAATCTGTCTTCAAGATCATCATGACTTGTCTCACTCAGCTCTTCTGGAGGAACCTCAGCTGGTTGTGACGAAGCTTGGGTATCGCTCCTTGTCGCCCCTTGTTCCACATTACCGACGGAACTGATAAATCTATTTACACCATTACTTATTTCGAGGTTCAGTATTTCAGCCTTTGCAGCAGCGTCTTCATCTGTGTCAGGAACAGTTGTCGGCGTTTCCGGTCTCTCCAGGAACTCAGCATCAACTCTTTCATCATTTATTAAATCGAACTGATTGCTTGGATCGTTGGTCTCTCTCTTTTGTTCCTCTTTAGTTGCAAGACCGTTCAGGATGGTGTCTGCATTCTGGTTGTGTGGGACAAGATTACCAGCATCATCACTTTTTTCTTTGGCCACGCCGACAACCCCACCTAGTTCGTCGTTCTTTCTTCGTTCCTCCTCTGATATGGCACGAGCAATCACGTTGCCAACTATTTTAGAAGCAGTTTCTTTTATAGTACTAAGATCTGCACTTTCTTCCTGATGGCCATTGCCAGAGGTGATGTTCGCTAGTTTTGCTTCAATTTTATCACAGGAGTCAAAAATATCATGAAGATCTTGCAAGCATTGGGAGCTTGGGACCGAATTTGTGCTGTGCTTTGCGTCCTGATCAGAGTTCATAGATTCTGATACTGTCAGTGGACATGACTGTGTTGATCCTCCATTGGCTACACTTTCACGATCTGATCCTCCAGCCGCTTGATGCAGTTGTAATTCCTGTTCCAGTAACTGCAGCATAGCCTGTTCTTCGCTTTCAGGATCTGATCCTCCAGCAGCTCGACGCAATCCATGTTTCAATAACTGTAGCATGGCTTGTTTTTCTTGTATCACTGCATTTTGTTGCGTCTGCTGAAGAGTGGTATCGAATGTTCCACACTGCTGGTTTGGTCGACTTGTTGGCGCCTGCATGGTTGTGGTTTCAGATCGGGGTGAAACGGAATCATTTTGCGTGACAATAACAAGTTCATTACTGTCTCTCTGCCACTGTCTGCGAACTTTACCTCCGTTTTGTTCATCAATGGTGATACTCTGACTTGTAGGCTTTGGAGCTGATGGTGGCGTTGGAACGCGCTCTTCACTGCTGTTGTTACTGACTGACTCTATGGAAACGCCAACCTGACGAAACCTCATTCGTCCGAAGTTAAATTCGTCAGTACTTCTCTCCTCTGTACCGGCGTTCATGTCTGGACCAGGTGAAACCTCACGATCAAACCTCATTCGTCTGAAGTTAGATTTATCGGTACTTCTCTCCTCTGAAGCGGCGTTCATGTTTGGACCAGGTAAAGATGAAGGCGAACCTATGTTGTTATTTTGCATGGTTCTTATTTCGAAATTCCCAAGAGCTTTGACATATGTGGCTGGTTCACTGTGCGTTCGTCTTGGGGATATTGGTGGTTTCCCTGTGATTGTAGGTTCAATGGATGGCTCTGGGGACAGGGGCGGTGCACTTGGTTCTTTAGGAATATCAAAACTGACGGACTTTCTTAATTTGTCCTTGTCTTCAGTTGTTTTTGGTGCGTTTGATAATGATGGTTGTTTCGCATCGTCAGTTCTGTAAGTTTCACTACCCTGAAGGTTCACATCAGCAGATAATTCCCATTTGATGAGCCTTTCATGTTCATCTTTCGTGGAGGTTTGTAGTATCTCTGGACTGATTGGAGGTACAAACGGCTTCGAATCATCATTAATGTTATCCATATGCTCATCAGAGTCCTGATAACATGAAATCAGAGACTCGTGATTGTAGTTGAATGACTTAGCCGGTGTAGCTTCAGGGTTGGGATTTCGATAGTAACTGGCTCCTCCTCTTGGCGAGGGAACCACTGGTAAGCCCACGAAACCAGGCGGGGGGAGAAATGAAGAGTCTATTGAAAGTAACGCCGGTGACTCGTTTTTTGGTTCCTTTCTTGCATCCGACACGGCAGAAGTCGTTTTTTGTGATCCGTCGAAACTATTCATTTACTGAAAAAGAAAAGAAAACATAAAAATGTCTGCATTAGATAAATTACATTCACTCTTCACAAAAAAAAAACACCTAACAAACTCAGTAACGTGAGAATGTGGGTGTAGACGTCACTCATTAATAGAGGCACTTTATCACATAGAATCACAGATACCTGAATCACCAATTATTTTCATGTCAAGCGTTTGTTTAACAAATGTACCACTCCACTGAAGTCTCCCAAAGGTTGTTAAAGAGATAACCGAAAGGTTGAATGATCACCGAATAACAATGTGATAGCTGCTCAGTAAAATCACTAATGAGTTCACAAAATAGATCATAAACATATTTTCACTTAACCACACAATTGACACTCACCTTAACTTTCGAATGTGAGCTACATGTACATACATGTATGATCAGTTCTGGTCTTAAGTCGAGTTTACTCACTTGTAAAGACTATTAATGTGATTTATGGACTTAATCTATTAAAAGCAGTAAAGTGTATCAGTTGATCTGTTCCAGACTCACACAACAGTCAATGAATATCGATGGTCATCAATGAATGAGATTTCCTTCGAAAGCAACTCATGTCAGGTAGTTCCTCAGTCGTGTGTATATTATAATGCACTATTTTATGACGGCTATATCCATAATATCCTTTGAAATAATGTAGTGGGCCAAAATACAAGAAGTATTGGATGTAAATCCAATGTAAAAAGAGTTTCTTCATACAAATAATCAATCGAAGCCACTGTCAGTTACAAGGACAGGATTAAACCTGCGATCAGCGGTAATCAATGTAACTGAAAGGGAAACTCGTGGCCACATTTACTTTACTTTGATGTGAGATTCCGCTCTAGTCGTGCCAATGGAGCTGTTGTATGAATGGACTCATCTTTCCCCAGATTTCTACCTGTTAATGATTGCGCTAATCTGTCTATTGGTTTTCCATTGTCGTAGTAGGGCTTACTATGGAGAGCAATGTTCAAAAGTCGATCAAGTGGATTGTTTGGATTTGTATGAGATGCACAGTCGTCTGTTAAAGCTGCTCTCATTAATTTGTCAATGGGTTTTGATGAAGCAGCAGGTGATACGTCTACCTCCTCACACAAGGTTATAAAAAGTCTTTTGACTGAGGTCGGAGTGCTATCCTCTGTGACCAGCCTGTCAATGGGATGCCTCGGATTCACCGGACTTTCCTGTCGCACTGTCTTTGCTATTTTGTCGGCAGCAGGATGCGCAACTCCGCTGGAATTTTGGGTTGCCGTGGCAATCACTCTGTCAATGGGATGTTTCGAATTCAAAGCAGTCTTATTTCTAATTGAAGCTATTGCTCTATCGATGGGCGCCTTGTATTGCTCGGATCCCTCACCGTTTTTAATAAGATGGGATGTTTCGTCTCCACTGTCAGTGTCCTCCACAGATTTCAACACACGATCTATTGCACTGTGCACATTGTACGAAATATCAGCTTGTCCGGTCTGCTGTAGTAGCCTGTCTAAGGGAGGCCTTCTATCTTCGGGGAAATAATGCTGTGGTATAGCCTTACTTTCAACACGCTTACTATTGTCTTGATTGTCTCCGTAAATGGGATTTGTAAATGAAGGTTTTCGTTCACTAGTTTTTTCTTTTAGGGTCTCTTCTAAGCAATGGTCGGTGGAGTCTTTGGTCTCTGAATTTGTACTGTCACCCAGGTTAATGCTTATTACATCGCTTTCTTCGTCTATTTCTTCATTGAGATGATATTCCGTGTTAGTATCAGCCATAGCAAACCCTAGTCGTTAGCCATGCTAGGTGGTTAAATACAAGAACACCTCCACTAAACTTTACAGGTTAGTACATTTGATTTGCCAAGCGGACCTAAATAAGCGATATGGATAGTCACCTGTGATTCAAACTTTCTCCGTAATCATGACTTATCTAAATCTGAAAATAAAAACAAATACAGTGCAAAAGGTAATATATACATAGCAACAATGCCTTCAACACTACAACATATTCAGCAATAGGAAATATATTTCAACGAATAAATTTCTATCAATTGTATTTGTGCAGTTCAGTGTCAAACTTCGCCACATTCTTGGTTGCGGATCGTGAATAATAACAACTCGTTTTTTCGTTTTAACTTGTATAAGTTTATTTCGCGCAGATTTTACTATGGTTACCAACAAGCGTAAAATTATCCACGACAATATGGCAATTACAAATTAAGCACATTCCTCTGGAACAAAATGAAAACCTCAACATCCCGTACAAGAGAGTTCATAAATATGCACAAAAGATGTCGATAATGACAATGTTCCCGAACCCCACGAACTCTCTCCGTTATACATGTTGACATTCCGTCTCACGATTTATCTTTTATCATAATTTCAAACTGAGGAACGGAGATGTGTATTTGCTTCCTCAGGATTTAGGAAATGGATGAAGGTAAAATCATCGGTGGCACCAAGGAGTTTCTCTTCTCTTTTCCTTGCAGCTTCTCGACTATTTCTAGTGCAAATTCGAAAGTTGTGCCGGGACCTCGCGACGTTATAATGTTTCCATCTACCTGCACACGGTCCTCTGAATACTGATAACCTGAAACGTCACAAAAAACTGTCTTAGCAACAATCCAACTAACTCTCTGAACAAGCATGGACAAATACAAATTTACAGGAGGAAATTTTAAAGCATTAGTCACATTAAATATAAAAGATCATGATCTAAATATTTCATAAGGGAGAATTTCATGAGACGAAAATTGACAAACGTGACAATGTCAATGAACTCGCAATGTAATCACGCTTTAAAATGCTGCGGGACGAAATCAATACCCAGAGTTTGCAAATCACCCATTACTAAGGTGACTTTTTCCTATGTAAATATAATTCAGTTGGCAGGACTTGAGCCTAAATTACTTGATGCAATTCATCACGCCTACTTCACAAAACATCAACTATCGAAATTAGTCTGCGACCCAACTAACATAATTTTTTTTTGTACTCGTCAAAGCTGATTATTGTTGTTACATAACATTAGTTGTCGGGTGATCGGACAAACTGATCAAGAATTACATGAAGTGAATTAATCCTTACCACCACCAGTTAATGTATCTTTCACACCTGGGTGAGACGTCAGCTTTTTACCTTTCCCAATGCTATGACTGTTCAAAGCAGTAGGTCCTGTCGATAAAAATGAAAAAAAAGATATGCCACTTTTTATGTTGTTGTTATGGAGGTCAAAAATAAACAATCTGAAAATGGCATGGACACAATTTCTACGACAACCGATTGATTTTTTTATGTTTACGTTATAGTTCATGGCAACGATGCGATCTTCTAATTTACGAACTTCTATCAATTAAATACGGAAATATTGACCGACTCAAATCTCTTCGAAAAGTTTAAATTTAAACTCGACATGGTCAGTATTCTAACTTTGTTTCTGAAATTCAGTATGCTAGTTCTGTCACATTTACGACAGTTCTACATTCCCTTAATATCATAGAAGGGGGATATCTCGTTTTAGGAACCGTTCATTTTGAAGTTGTTTTTGCTATATTTTTTTGCTCAAGTTATTCAAAGTTTCTGGAGATTCTGTCTTTTCTAAGCCTTGAACCAAGGCTTGGTAATTTTGACATTCCACTATTTTCTTTGCTATTCCGCTACTGAACCTATCCTTAATCCATAATCTAGGGATCTCATATCAATAGAACTTAGCAGCAGCATTGTAAGTCATTACAGATATTGCAATTTGTAGTAGTGACCTGTCGATGGTCAGCTAATATCACTTAATTATATTCGTAAATAATTAAGTTTGCATTACGAAAGACATAATGATTTCTTGTTCACATTTACTATGATGTACTTGAATCAATATCAACTAACATACCCGCACAAATAGCTGCAATGTATTTTCCCGCAGAATTTTGCTTGTTCAAAAGAACACCTGCTGCTGCCGACTGAAAGGAAAATTTGGATATTTCTCTCATCACGTTGGGCAGCAAATTAATTTCATGCCCCATAGTGTTTTGGTGACGGTGTGGGTTAAACAAGTTTTTCTGCTCCATTTCATTAGAACTATACATTGGAAATTACATAATTTCTCTTGTTTAATTGTTAAATCGTACCAAAGAACTAAGGAAGTAAGTTTACAAACATAGCCTCCGCAAAAAAACGTGAAACATGTGAAACATGGACACTTAAATCACTCTGATTCCTACTTTTCAAACGCGACGTGACGTACCTCGCAAAGGTTTTTTGCGCCGCCAGCTCCGCCGGGCAAAATTACAATATCAAAATCTTTCGTGGAAACCTCTTCCAGACTTGTATCTGGTTGGATAACTACATTACGGCTGCATTTCACCGCACCACTTCCTGATAGTCCTGCTATGGTTACATCAATCTAAACGATCCAAAAACAATACAATGATACACAGGCATTGAAAAGCCAAGACCCTATGTTCAGAACTGAGAGAGCATTGCTTAACAAGCGTCTATTTAACATTCGCACCCGCGATGCAAAATTTTGTCAAGGAAAGGCAAAGCCATGTACCCGGACAAGTTGATTTCAGTTTACTTACTAAGATGGACAAGATAACATTTTAGAAAAATATCATAAATACGGATACTCTTGCCTACATTTAATTATTTTCGAAATTAAGCTATGCGGCAAATCTAGTTTGGCGAATGTAATTTGAAGTGACTCGTCCGGACACACATGTTGTGATGGATTCTCAATCTACACACTGTTCACACCCTTTATCTTTTCATGAACCCCTACACCCTTTACTAATTTCTAACACCTGTACCAGTCCAGTGGATAATGTAGCCATATCCAAATATTACCGTACATGGTAAAACTGTAAATTTTGTTCTTAACTGAACAATTTCAGGTAAGTTCTTCATTTCTTAATGCAGTCAAAATGGAGCTGTTGTAAGTGTACGTGTCATAACATAACATCATATGAACATTCCGACTTATCTATTCACAGTTACCGTTAAAGTCACCGTTTTGTCAACAGCATCTTTGACCTTTTTGACGTATTTTAACGTCACGTGTGAACAGCACCATAGGAATACCTGGCAAATGTTAAAGTGAAATAGGTATGTTTTGAAATGGCAAGATATACGACTTTAATGGTAAGTAAGTGTGAATAGAACCAGTTTTGCATGAAACAAACGGATATTTACCGCCCACACGTAGGGTGGAGGTACTAGTCTCAGGTCCCATGTCCTTTCTCTGGGATTTGATCCTGGTCTTTTCTGTGGTACCCCGGTCCCAGCTGGGGGGTACCCCAGCCAGGATAGGATTGGGCCCCCACCCGGCTGGGACTGGGTACCCCCCCCCCCACCCCCACTGGGACTGGGTACCCCCTGACTGATCATGCCATGGTTTCCACAGGACTTTCTTGTTGCCAATGAATATGCTTGTTTGTGAATATGAAAGCAAAGTTGTCATCAAGATGTCATGGACCAGGACAGCCGCTGTTAACCATAAATATACTAATATTACTTCAATACTTGTCATTTGTCGAAATCACAAGCACGCACGTACATAAACAATTTGATGACCTGGAGCACATACCATTTCTAACTATCCGGAATTTTAACACAGTTATAGAAGGCTTGTAACTAAAGCCACGAACATTTTCTTGGGTGGATCTACCCGTATAGATGTGGAGTCTTCCACATTTGAACGGCAACACCAAACGGAGACAATTTATGAATGTATAATCTAGATCTACTTACTCCGCCTCTGCGCAAAACATCAGCCGTAATAACTGTCTCCATTTCTTCTGCTCCTTCAGCGAGTACCAGCAGAGCTGATGGCATCTTAACAGTACTTTGACAACGCTTGGCAAAATGAAAAACACTCCTTCTGAGTACCTCCAAAAGTACTGTCATGGACGTAGATCTACCTGCAGTGTTGCCTCCAAAAGCAGACGCGCGCGTGAAAAATACTGCTGGAAAAGCCTAAATGTGCAAATAATCCTCTACTTTGTGGCCCGTTTGATACTGAACTACACCCTCCATATTCTTAAATTCAGATAAAATTTATCTCTTACTTTCATTTGAGCACATGTGTTGCACAGTGCCTATGTTTTGATGACAGCTTCCCAAGCCGCCGCTGTTGTGTCATTGACGTTGCTAGGTTGGAGATTATTTGTGTTAGGTTGTCAAGTGGAAGAGCATGCGTGCTAGAGGTGATGGACAAGTGATTGAAGTGAAGATGTAAAATAATCCCACTCCCATCTAGGCGCGTAGCGCCAATGGCGCTAGCCATGTAGCCTAGCGCCGTGTGGGAGTGTTAACACATACTTACCTGTATCAGCAGAGCTTACAGTGGATAGTACTTCCCTGCTGTGCGTGCGCAGTCCATTATGTACTTAAAAACTGGGGTGTGGTTGCCCCCCGGAAGGACCAGAGAACCTGAGAGGGACCCTGGTCCTGCCACAAAACAACCATACCAGGAAGACACACCAGTGGCCCACCCAAGGGAGGGGGGTGGGCACTGTAAGCTCTGCTGATACAGGTAAGTATGTGTTAACACTCCCACTAGGCGCTAGGCTACATGGCTAGTGCCATTGGTGCTACGCGCCTAGATGGGACTGGGAAACACAGGCCTTGCCCGTATTTAGCAGACCCTACAGTGGATCTTCGAAGCTGGGGCAACCAACACCTGAAGTAGACCAGGCCCCTGAGTCCACTTCATTGCAATCACGATTGCGACCACTATAATGTCCTGTACAATGCAAGAAATTGATACCAGAATGACAATAAAAGTTGAATAAAAACACTTGTTATTTGTATGTATGAAGTACAAAAAACGCCACAAATATCTTGAGTAAAATAGTATAAAATAAACCCGAAAGAAACACGAGGGAGACCGCTCCCTCCCGACAAACCAGACATGCGCACCAGAGGTGACGCCGTCCGCAAGTACAGAACATGTTTCGGATAGCAAAAAAGAAATATGTAAAGAAAATTGAACCAGGATATTCTAGCATATAAAGTCAAAGGGGAAGAAATAAATCATCAGATACAGGAGTCAAAGGAGCTGCCAAACAACGTTGCATGTAAGCAGCCTTGTTCTGAGAGTTGATCAAACCTAAAGCCCAGCGTTTCCTCTGGGCGGTTACGGATTGAAATTGCGCCGGTTTCATGAACAGGTAACACTTGTTGTCCTTGGCGAGAGCGCAGGAAAAGCCAGCAGCTGTATAATCAAATTTTTGATGGTCTGGAATAGGTAAAAGAGCAATTTGAACGCCGTCTTTTTGTGTAGTCTGTAAAATTGAAAAGTCCATGAGGAAAACCGGCAGCCGGGTGGTCATCCCAGATGTCCTTGGAAAGTTGCCGTATTTGACCTTCAGAAATGCACGAAATGGGATAGCGATCATCTGAAACACTGTAAATTATCTTGTGATGACCTCCTGTAGAAGGAACCAGGTGACTTGGTGCCGGATTAGATTTAGTTGAAGGAGGTGTCCAGGTAGGGTCCCTTCGGGTTTTGCAGATGATTGACGTTCAACCTGTTTAATTATAGAAACAGGAGGAGCAGTTTTGAGACCCAAAGAAGGTATTGAACCGGAAACAGGGACCAACATAGTTCCAGTGGGTGCAGGCACACTGTCATCCCGAGGCATGTTGAACTTTCGACGTAAAACACAAGGAGGCAGGGAGACCTCCATGATCTTCTGACTGGGGGAAGGTTTGGTTTGTTGCAGAGATTTAGGAATAAAAGTTATAACTGGAGCCTTCCCAATGTTCTTAGAGGTGGTGACTGTGGTAATGGAAGTTGTAACTGTTTCAGAAATTGGAGAAGACACCGGTGGTTCCACAGACACCTCTGGCAGAGAAGGGGTCACTGATAGAGATTGTGTAATTGTAGTCTCGACTGAGTCGGAAATCACAGACACAGGTGAACTGGAGACAGGATTCCTCTTGGTAAGTTTGCGGGACCGATTTCGAGACTTAATCAAAGAAATAGTGTTCTTGGCTGTGTTTAACACTGGAGTCGCCGAAGCACAAGTTCCCACAACAGGTTCAGTGGGATTGATTGTTGTTCCTGCAGGAGATGGTACTGCAACTGCAGAAGTAGCGGGTCTGGAGGCTCGGCAAGGGGAGCAGGGGGAGATGGTGTCAGAGGGAGTGTTGGTTTTTCCACGAGGTCAGGAAGGGATGGCACAGAATGTTGTGGTAAAGTAATACCCAGCTGGTCCAGCAAAGCATAGTTTAGAGTGGGGACAGGTAGTTTCCGTAATCCTGTCACTGAAGTCCGAACCTTTTGTGCATATGGGTCATAAGACCATCCAGTGTCAAAATCATCTGAAAGTCTGGATGACTCTTCTGGTCCTGGTACTGGAGCGAGTGGCTCCCCTGCCCCGTCGAGGAGCAGGAGCCAATGGCGGTTTGAAGGTGCTAACAGATTCAAAAACGGAAGATGAAGAGGGAGCCACTGACACAGAGTCAAAATCCGGCAAAGGAGCACCAGTGGAATAGATGTCTGTGATAGATTCTTGATCGGTGTCGAAATTTTCTGGCAGTGAGTTCAACAGGTTCACATTAGATTTGGTGAGTGATAAAGGTTTCACTGAAGACCAACGAGGCTTCCTGGCGACTGGTGTTGCTGGTTTTTTATGACACAATTTAGAATATTTGCTGTGCACCTTTCGGGCAGCTTTGTTTGTTGCAAGCTTCTGGCGATGGACAGTAGGGGCACGAGTATTGAATGGGTGAGAATCCTCCAGTGATGTTCCTCTTTCTTGAATTGTGACAGAAGCTGGATCAAAATGCTCGACAGTCCGACAGTAATGTCTCATAAAGGAGTGAGAGGTTTTCCACCGACCCATATCCAAAATCTTTGACAAAGGCAGGTGTTTCTGATAAGTGGAGGAAGCGGAAGCGGCTCTCACAGAATGTGGTTTAAAGATGGAAGTGTTGATTCCAGCAGATTTCAGAGTCTTGGTTGTCCAGCGTGCCAGAGTACAGGGATGAGCCGCGGTAGAACCATGGGAAATGATGAACACATTTTGAGTAGTTCTGCAATAGCGGGTGTTACGTAAATACATACACAAAGCGGTGTAAGGACATAAAGCTTTGTCCTTGTACCTCTCAACTTCAAATTCTTGACAACGATGATATGTTTTGGCATTGTAATTTTTACATGGTGTGGTCAACATGAATACAAATTTTTCAGCAGATTTATACATGTGAGACAGTGACAAACGATGCAATTCAATATGCCGACGGCCTGTGGCCAACCAAATAAGAACAAAAGTTTTCTGAGATAGTAACATACATGATAAGCATTCATAAGGGGGTAAACCTTTCAAGTAATACAAAACTTGTTCAATTTTCCAAATTTTGTCTCCAGAAGGGAGACGCGGGAGAGACGGATTGCGTTTATCAGCAGCGATAAGAATGTTACATAACAATGTATCATACATAAAGTCACGACAACGTTTGGAAACAACATAACATAAAGTTCTGCGGTAATGAAACAATGTTCCCTTTGTGAGATTCTGATCAACTAATTCTGCAAAGAAATCAGCTACTACAGAGTGAGGTGGATCGTGGGGATTAGCTTTCCTTTGTGAGGAATATGCGAGCCATCTGATGAAACGCGCGTTGTGCTTCTTGAGTTCAGTGATGCCGATTCTTTCCAACTGCAGCTCTGCAGGTCTTGGCGAAATTCCTGAATTGATGGCCAATGCCCAGAGACCTTGGCAAAAAACAATTTTAGAGTATTCTCGAGGGGGTGCACTTTCGAATGGTCCCAGGGTAAATAGATCGGAAGGCCTGGAATGATGAAAATTGGGCTGATAAGCATATCTAACACCCTTGGAAACCAAGCCTGAGAGTTCCACAGTGGGGCCACCAGAATTGTTGTTGCTGAGTCTTGAAGAAGTTTGTTCATCAGTTTCCCGAGGCATCTGAAGGGGGGAAATGAATAATAAAGTAGTTTGGGATCCCAATCAGCAACAAAACAATCGACTTGAACACAGAATGGATCCGGAGTGTAGGAATAATATGCTTTAACTTGATTATTCAATCTGGAAGCAAAAGCGTCAATGTCAGGAGTGCCCAAATTGTTTGTGATGATGTTAAAAACATGAGTATCCAGTGTCCATTGACCCCTCTCAGAAAGCAAGCGACTGGCAATATCAGAATCGATATTCTCTTTTGAGGGAATATAGCTGACAGTTAACCATGAGTTCATTGCTGTAACTAAGTTCCAAATGTCCACGGAGATCTTATCCCGGAGTTCAGAGGACATGCCGCCTTTATGATTGGCAAAAGCGATAGCTGTAGAGTTGTCGGATCTCAAAGAAATATGTTGGTTGTGTAATTTGTCTTTGAAACAACGAAAAGCATAATATATGGCAAGAGTCTCCTTGGTGTTGATACTCAAAGGAAGTTCTTTCTCAGAAAAATGTCCATTTGCTGAAATAGTTCCTTCAAAGCAAGCGCCCCAACCTCTCTTTGAAGCATCACTTGTCAAGTGTACAGTGGGGCCGGATCTGCAGATGGGAGCCCAAGCATCAGGAATGTTCTGAATCCACCACTTCAGTTCTCGAGCACATTTGAAATCTAACACACACATAGAGTCAAAATCCCAGTTGGATTTCTGAAGAAAATGCAATTTGCAGCGTTCCAAAGGTCGGTAATGCATTTGACCCATTTCAAATGCAGGAAAAACCGAAATCATTTTACCAATGACCTTGGTGAGGTGACGAATGGAACAAGTGTTTGATTGTAGTAATTGAGTACATATTTCTACAATGTTTTCCCTCTTTTTAGGTCCGATGCGAATGGTCATTGTGACTGAGTCCAGGATAAATCCTAGAGTCTCCAGAGTTTGAGTTGGAACCAAAACGGATTTTTCGATATTAGGTAAGAAACCACACTTCACGAATAAATTGTAAATTAAAGCGGTGAAATACAAAGTCTCTTCATAATCGGAACCACATTGCCAGGAATCATCCAGGTACATGTTCATGGTTGCTCCCCATGATCTTAGAACTGAAACAGGAGCTTTCAGTAGGCGGGTGAAAATTTTGGGAGCAGGACTGAGGCCAAATGGCATCACGATGAATTTGTACAAAATTCCTTTCCAGAAAAACTTGAGAAATTTTTGATGATCGGGGTGTATACCTATTGTCAAGTAGGCACTCTCAAAATCGATTGAAGTTTGGAAACAACCTTCCTGGAAAAGTTCCAAAATGTTTGTCAGATTCTCTATTTTAAACTTGTTGTATCGGGTGAACTGGTTGAGTTTTTTCAAATTAAGGATAACCCTCCATTTTCCACATTTCTTTTTCCGGAGGAAATATTACTAATGAATTCCCCCTCCTCATGAGTAGACTGTACGATAGCACCTTTCAGTAAAAGTGTTTCAATTTCCTTATCTGCAGCTGCAGTCTCCTCCTCAGAGAAAATCAACTGAGGTGCAGGAGAAGTTTGATAAACTTGAGACACGAAATCGATTCTGAGGCCAGACACTATTTCCAGCAAGTAAGGGTCAGAGGTCATGGATCTCCAGAATTTGTAAAACAATTTGAGCCTTCCTCCAACAGGTACATGTGGCAGTGGGATACTCACGAAATCTATCTGCGGCCGTGGCCTCGACCCCCGCGCCCTCTGGTTGAGGATTGGCCCCGGGGTGGTTGCTGGAGGCTTTGGCAGTTTTGGCTGTTTTGTGGACTTTGGTTGTAATTGTGGCTCTGGCCTCTTCCTCTCCCTCTGAATTGGGATGATTGGCGGAACGGACGCGGTGAAGTGTAGCTCTGTCCACGGCCTTTGGGTTTGTGTTGGTCTAAAAAAGACTTGAGATCTTTCATAACACCTGATTTGCCGTGTGTGATGCTGTAAGAGATGGCACGCTCTTTCCGGTTTTCTAAAGCGGAGGCCTTGATGTTATCACCAAAGATGAATGAAGTAAATGGTTGTGACCGTTTTGCCAAATCCTTGCAATCAGGAGCCAGTTTATATTTCAGATCCAATCGTCGCTTCTGAGCGATCTGGGAAGTGGCCATACCCAGAATCTTCAAGGACTCATCTAAAAGCTCCATGAGGTGAGTAACATTCAGTGTCATATCAGCATCTTTTTGCAAATTGACATAAACGGGAAGGTCGACATCTGGAGGCACTTCCTGATTTTCACGTAAGTTGGTTTCCAGCAGTAACAGTTGGTTCCACACAGTGGCCAAAGGCTGGCTTGCTTTTGCTACTGCATTAGCAATAAACTTCAATGGTTCGTCTTTCTTACGTTCATTCTCGGACATGTGAGAATATATCTTTTTATTTATCATTACAGGATGGAGAGCCTCACAGTTAGCTGGGCGTTCCACATGCTCAAGTGTCTCCTTGATTTCTTTGCGTGAGTACACAGACCGGAACAAAGTCTCCAACAGTTCAGGAGCTCCTTCTTGTAGATCGGAACACAGTTTGTCCTCATTTTTGTGAGGGCTGGCATGAGCATAACGCGGAAGCCTCAAGGTTTTCTTCTTTTGCTTTTTCTTTTTGAAAGACTCAACGAGTTTGCCCAAGGCATGAACAGCTTCATTTTCTTCATCCGAGGAAGAAACTGTGTGAACAGATTTAGGTGCAGTTAAGTCGTTCCGGGGTTTCTTTCTAGGAGGGGGATTACCCTCACCATCACCAGAATGCTGGGAGCCATCGTCTTCATACTCATCAGACTGAGTTGGCTCGTCATCGTCCATGTCGTCCCCCGGAGGAGTTGTTTTAGAGGAAGCCTGAAGCAGCTTCTTGTGTAGCACAGGATTTATTTTCCTCCTATCTTCCAGAGGTTTAGGCTTATCGCTCTTATCCAAGGATGATGACAGCTCCTCCCGCAAAGCTTGGAGCTCATTGTCTTTGGATTTGATCTGTGAGTCTTTTGACAGCAATTCAGATCGAAGATTATTCAATTCTCGTTGTAGGTCAGCTGGATCCGAAGGAACCTGAGCCACCTGGGTAGATTGGGACATTCTGGAAAACCAGTAAAATCCCCGAATTAAATTATGCAAAAAAGGCACCTCAGAGAGGATTCTATGAATTAAGCCGCACCCCATAGGGGTAAAGCTGGAAGGAAAGGGAAGCCGGCGAGCAGAAAAATTGAAGAAAAAAGAAAAGTTTATTTGGAAAACCTGACGGTTAAACATGGTGGAAAATGAGCGGCAAGCTGAATTTTTTCAGCATGGTTAAACTCATTAGTTATTCCCGCTATAGAGAGGGGAACAAATTAAAAAGTACATGTAAGTTAAAGCAGAATCCGACCAAGGGAAGGAGTTCTGCATGGACCGGAAAATACAAACCTAAATATGTTTTTTCCCTAGGTTTTGTGAATAAACTTGAAAAAAGCACGCAGTCTTGGAGAAGCGGAAGTAGAGACATGATGGACTGCGCACGCACAGCAGGGAAGTACTATCCACTGTAGGGTCTGCTGAATACGGGTAAGGCCTGTGTTTACTAAGTAGGTATAATTTTGTGGGATTTTCACAGTGATACATGGAGTTCCTTTGGTGGCACGGAAATCCAACTGTATAATTCACCTTCACCAATAGTGTGGATATGACAAACAAGTGCTTGACGGGATCACCAATATTGGAGGGAAAAAATGGACGTCGATGATAATCCAACTCCCAGATTGGGTAGAAAGAAAAAATCTTCAGCGTTATCGCGTTTAGCTGCCCAAAAAGGCAAGCCCAACACCCTACACCAGTCATTCATTAGTGATGCAGGTGACAAAGCTCCAAAGTACCCTATTGATGCCAACGTCGAAATACAGAACAGAGAAGCACGTACCGGTAGTTATGAAGAAGATTCAGATGAAGGAATTGAAATGGCAGGTTCCACATACAATTCAAGTTATGGCTTAAACGTTAAAGAAGGTGCTAATTTGAAAGATTCGCGTAGACTTGATACTTCAGACGGTTCAACACTTGAAAGGTTGAAACATTTAAAAATGGATTCGGTAGACTCCGACGATGAAACTGGTGAAAAAAATTATCACCCAGTAAAAATTAAGGGAGAAAAGAGGTTTAGGGACGCAAATTCATCTGGAGAGGAACTGGCGGCTGACACTGGAAGGGTAAAAGGTAAAAAACATGCTTATTCTACATCACATATGTTGTCCACTGAAGAAAAATCATCGGATGAAAGAAAAGTTGAGAGAAGAGATTATGGTCACAGGGAAACTCGTGGCACTTATAAGGAGATGAAAAGACATAACATTGATGACGAAGATCTGACAGACTCGCTGTCATTTAATGTATCACACGATGCCCCTCGCAGTATGAAAATAAGCGGGACAGACCAGTCTCCGCACAAAGATACTTCTAGCGAATTAGGTTTTTACAGCAAGACTGCTATGAAACGAGAAATTGATAAAGAATTATTAAGAAATAACAATTTTAGAGACGATAATATGGATAAAACTTTCACTCTAAAAAAAGTATTGAGCGATAGTTACGATGTGAATAATCAAAGCCTTGCCGATAGATATCGAGATTCTTTAGCTGACCAAGAGTCTGACAATGTAAACGGTCACGAAAAGAATGAAATGTACGACAATTTGGGAAATCTTAAACCAGGACCCAGTGCAAGTCTCCCACCACCTTTCAGCAGAAATTACTCGGGATCCTCTCTGCAAGCAAGTGTACTCAACTCCATGGATAAACCATGGTCTTCCATGCAGCGAATACCTTCTGGTGGTACGGATGTTATGTCAGAGAGATCCTATCAGTCAACTAGCGTTTTGCCTCTTGTATCCACAAAAGATGTTAAAGAAAGGTAATATTGTGACATATCTTGCGCAACAAGTTTTCGGTCTGTTCAGTTCACCTGTCAAATTTTCGAATTGTAGTAGAGATAATAAGCCGAGGCGGTTACAGTTGAGTTATCCCGTTTGTTTCTTTTCTTGAAATTTCTTTTCAAAACTAGAAGCTTTTTGGTTGGAAGCATGAATAGCAGAACGTCATTGCTTGGTTCAGAAGAACTGGACCGTCTATTCCCGGATAGAAAAATGAAAGTTTTTGTATGTACATGGAACATGTGCGAAATGAAGGTACTTACGTGTTAATTAAGTTTCGTGAGTGGGAAAATTGGAAATGTGTTAATTTTGAGTATGAGAGTGCAATACCTTTTCGTGTTAAAAATTCCTTCAAAGGACATGAGACCAAATTACATTGAAAAATAACACACCCGAATACATTGTCAAATCTTTCTGCTGAAGTCGTTAGTGTAGGTACTCGGAGGCAACATTGTGTAAGAGTAGACTAAAATCATTTTTATTTGTACTTTTGAAGGATTTACCGGAAAATCTTGACGACTTTCTTTTGCCCGACGCGGCTGACTACATACCTGACGCCTATGTTGTTGGTACGCAAGAAAGTACCCCTAATAGGTAAGTATTTACTGTGTGTAACAATGGGTTTTCAATGAATTAATAAGAAAGGGCATATTCGGCAACGAATTCGTTGAAATAAAATCATATGCCCATGAATAAGGACATAATTTCGTAATTGCCACTTGCCATGTTGAAGAATATGGGGTTCTCGAACTTGGTGACATATAATGGTGGGGTATTTTGAATAATTCTACAATTATTTACAATCCTGCCCTGGTGGTATTCCCGCTAGACTTTCGCAGTTTGTAGTCTGATGTTTACATGTAATTTCTACACTAAACTTGGGCTAGTTTTTTTTATAAACAGACATCGGTATGACATGTATGTCATTGGTACTCAGGAGAGTGTGAAAAGGTATTAGTTTCCAAATCAAACTCGAAAGTCGTAGATGTGTATTTTATCGTAGTTCCTGTGAAATTGTTAATAATTCCACTTCCTGTAATAACCTTGATTCAAAATCTCATTATGACCATTAAACCTACTTATGTAACATTTCAAACACGTTGTATGTTTCTGGAACGTACTGACTATCCACTAATGTGTTTGATAACTTTGTGCACTACTGTGCACCACTTGTCCTTATCACTGTCCTTAACCGTGGATAACATTTTAATGAAGTCTATTATATTAAATAAATTTTAACATGGAACAGTTGACCATTTTAAGCGGGCGATATGTAAAATATTTTGCCAAGTGTATTGCTAATTTAAAAAACTGGAATTCTTTCTTGTTTGTTCTAACATTGATTTGTTTATCACCAAAATAAATCTTTGAATTCAGGAAAGAGTGGGAGATTCGTTTACAGGAAACACTAGGGCCCCATCACGTTCTGTTCCATTCTGCTTCATTTGGCGTCCTGTACCTCAGTATTTTCCTACGTAGAGATCTCATCTGGTTTTGTTCAGGCAAGATACTTATATTTCTTATATAAGTTTACAAATATACAGCATCAGTTTTTCAGTTAGAACACTGAAAATTCAATACTTTTTAATCGTTTGCTCTAAATAATTTTAGTGGTCGAAGAAGGTAATATATCAACACGTCCAGGACCATCTGGAATGAAAACGAAAGGAGCAGTCGCTGTCAGCTTTACTTTCTTTGGATCATCAATGCTGTTTGTCAATGCACATCTTACCCGTAAGAAAACTAGTAACTGCCTCTAATGAATAACAGTACACTTTAACTCAGCATGTTAATGCAGTATCAGGGTTGTCACGGCACAGGGAAAACAGGGAATTTAGATATTCATTTTTCCAGACAGGGAAAACACAGGGAATTTGCCTAAAATATTAAAACTAGTTTTACACAGGGAATTTACCTCCATCACAAGGCAAATTTTTGAAGTTTTATCAATTAAATGATGTACCAAGGTTTTGTTGGGATGTTTCCATGATCTTTTGACTTTTGTAATAAATTTTGAGTTGGGGAACTGGGAAATGGAATGATGTTTTTGTGGTTATCGTTTGGAGGGATTACTAGTAGTATGTCTCTCTTTTTTGGTAGAATGATAAATATTATTTTGATGTAAAAAAAACGAGGTTAAAAAGTCGAGAGCGCAGGCAAATCACAGGGAATTTTATCTTGATTTAAATGTGGCAACCCCGAGTATCTTTGACCTGGATATGTACCACTCAACAGATCCAACCCCCTCGTGACCTAATTCCATGACACTGGCAATGGTGTCTTAGCCAACTTGCTCTATTTATGTCTCTCAGTCGTTTATTTAGTCTGTACCGAAGGTATAATAGGAAGTTTTATTATTTCACTGGGAGTGCCCTGTACACCAGAGTATTATCAGTAGGCCGAGTAATTAACCCATTCACCTGTTGGCCCTCGGCCCTCGCGCCCAACGAGCCACCTGACAAAACTCACTGCCTGATATTTTGTTTAATCTGGCTGAAGTAACAAAAGGTCCTGTAAAATAATACACATAACAGTAACAATTAAAAATTCTATTATTACCAGATACATTAAGCTGTAATACCATAGAAGTAAACTTCAACAAATCCCTCTTGCGATCTGGTCAAATGGCTTCAAAACTCAAAATGCTAAAATTTGAAATTGAACATTTCATCAAAATTTCTTCTTAATCATTTTTAGAGACATAACTCTTGGTATTAAACTCTTTGATATAAAGCCAAATTAACGTTGTCGTGTTAACCTTGCTTTCACTGTCATTACTGCTACCACCAATACTGTGACAAGCATGTGAGTGAGGAGAAATCGTGTGAATATGTATTTCTTGGCATTTTACTCATATTTTGATCACATCACTACCAACTGTTATACACTATAACGTTGAAATGCTATGTGTTCACTTTATCCCATCTGACTGTAGTTGAAACAAACTTATGGTTGTCCATTTCAGCCCATGACGGAAAAGCCAAAGAAAGAGCAGCTGATTACCATAAGATAAACAGAGGTTTGAATTTGCCGAAAAATGTCAGCAACAAGAGTTCACCAAAAAAGAAAAGCATTGGTACAGTAAACGTTGGCTTTTTGACTGCTGGTCTTAAGGTGTGAAAATGCAGGCCTCATTGGGTAATTAGCTTATTTCTTTAATTTGCAGATGATGGTGGAGTGACGTCAAGATTTGATTGTGTTTTTTGGTCAGGCGATCTTAATTTCCGACTTGAAAAGGAACGAGAAAGATTAGACAGAACCATAGAGGGGATTGAGGCTCGAGAACTACCCGACTTTACAGATCTTATGGTGCACGATGAATTGTTCAGGATAAGAAATGAGGGTAAATGTTGTCATATTCGGGCACTTTTGTGCAACATGTAGCAGCTCAATTTCGGGTTCTCATATCTGACCTCAACTTGAAAATATTATGCTTTCCGCA
This sequence comes from Haplosyllis leylae, assembly GCA_038406175.1. Taxonomy (NCBI): domain Eukaryota; kingdom Metazoa; phylum Annelida; class Polychaeta; order Phyllodocida; family Syllidae; genus Haplosyllis; species Haplosyllis leylae. The sequence goes on along the minus strand of JBCAUG010059954.1, from coordinate 6,605 downwards.
GAATTGGCATTTCAAGAGTTCCAAGAGGGAAGAATAAAATTCAAACCAACGTATAAGTACGATATTGGAACTGACAAATTTGATACATCAAAGAAAATGCGAATTCCCAGCTATACAGTAAGTGTAAATTTTGTCTAGTTTTATTAACTTTGTTGTATCTAAGATTTAGAAGGATATTATTTTATTTCAAGGTTTTATAATATTTGTAGGATCGAATACTATTTAAATGCAAAAGGAAGAATTCAATAAGTTGCTTACATTATGGAGCAGTTGAGACACTGAAAGAATCGGATCATCGGCCAGTCTTTGGTGTTTTTGAAGTCGAGCTGCGCCCAGGCAGAGACAAGTAACTAACTAACTTAATGTATTTATAGCTTGAAAATTCCAACGAAAGAAACGCACAAACCATGGTAATAATGGGTTATTTTTCTGTAGTATATTGTTACGGTCCGGACTGGATGTTTGTCTTGTTTTCTTTCAGTATCACATTGTCTGGAGGTCAATTTGAAAGGGACATTTGGCTGGAAGGTAAGTAGCAGTAATACGCTGATATTAAATACGCCCTCGGAATGACTTGGATTTTTTGTGTGTCAGCTAGTGATTTTTGTGGAAATCTAAAAACAAAGGATTTCTTTGGTTAAAAACTCCCATTTCAATTGTCAGGTGTAAACAAGTTATACAGCAACTGGACATTCTACTTTTATGTTGATAATGATTTTGTCACCATTTCTAATGATAAATTGATAAATATTCCTACCAAGATCTAAAATGTCAATTGCTTCAAAACCAGCTCTTTGTAGTCGCGCTGCATCTACGAGTGGAGCGACTTATCCTGTCACTATGGTGTCTGTATGTATGATTGTTAAACTCCGCCTCCCTGAAATAAAACCGATTTTTTTTCAATTGACCCCAAACACCCCCCCTCCCCCACACACACTCAACTACCTATCTACTCATTTCAACCATTTCATAGAAGCATCTGTTGGCCAAATCTGAAGGCCATACATACATTTTCCAGGGAGTTCTGGCTGTTTTAAAAGTGATTTTTTTAGTACATCCCTATACATTTTACAATTTTAAAATGGCCATAACTCCTAAAATAAGCCAGATAGACACAGTTTAAAATTAAAAATTATTTCATAATTGGTCATCACAACACTTTTTGAGCAATTTTCACTTTTGTGAAAAACAGAAAAAATTACATTGACTTCTATTAATTTCAATTTCAAAACACAACCAGTAAAATGCTAATGTTTCTTACTTATGAATATTCATACATGCAAACATCATGCCAAGTACAAGCTAGTTCATGCGGTGCGACACAATGCTTACTAGCATTCTTGTTTCCTTTATTTAGTTTGTGATGGTATGATGGTTGAGGTTTCATAACCGATCAATTTTCAGCATGCTATTGCTAATACCCTCTCCCGCTCATGTTGTTTTTGTTCCAGGGAATAGAAGACGAGCAGAAAGGTTGGACAACAAAAAAAGAAGTCAAAAACAAAGTACAGTGTGCTCTATTCAGTAGACAGTACACAAAGTTTTCAGTGACCTCGGCTTTTGTGCTGGTACATTCTTGCATTATGAAGACTTCGCCTGAATGTCTGGTTCATAACAAAGAACACGCACAAGCACTATCTGTGTATTGTTACTCCTTCTCAGTGGATCTCAGTAGTTTCGCAGACGCCTATTGATATTTTGATCGAAACTTAAAATAAAAATAGAGTCACTATTATAGTTACGTGTAATTTAGGAGTGTTATTTCTTTGTGCAGTTAGTAACGCATAATTGCTGATATCTGTAAGAACAATTTCAATGTCACGTCTGTATTTATTTATTTCGTTCTGTAATGTTGAAAACAATGGATTAATTTTGCAAATTCGTTTCTCCTGCAGTTTCCATGAGAGTTACGTTTTGAAAAGGTCTTGTCTATGTGATGCAAAATACAGGCAACATGTTAAAATTTCAGTAGCAAAACTACTCTTCCATGTTATTCCTGAACACGTAATATAATGAAGTATTTTGAAATAAAGTACCTGTGTTTTGTGCATATCATAAGTTTATATCAGTAGGACTTGCTCAATTCAAATTATGTGGTTCCAAATTGTTCATATATGTTCAAATAACCTTTGGGTACGTAGTCTGTTCAAACAGCTGGTCTTGTACAAGTCTGAACATATATAATAACTTAAGTACATGTTTCTTTACCACAAACTCATAATCTAATACTCGATCCAAGAAATTCCTTTGAAAGCAAAATTAATGTCACATTGTAATTATTATCACGGTAGAATTTTATATCGTCTTTGCAGTTTCATCATTCTGATAGTGATTGATGTTTACAAGATAAGGCCAAATTAAGTACCATTTGGTTATTTAGTGCCAGATAATATTTCTGAATGAGACTGAATATAAAAATCTTTTGCTGGCGATGTGACCTTCCAGTTCTTAACTACATTCATGAAAGAACAAATGTTCGCATCCGTTTGTGCTTATTATGAAGAGACCACAATTAAACTGGTCCGCAAAGCTAGGTTCAACAAGCATTCTGGATGTCAGATGGGCCCTGTGTGGTCATGAAGCACGTTTGACTTTGCTGCAAGTATTTTTTACAATTCTAATGAAAAGCGTGGTTGGTATGCGTTTCCAAAGAAGACTTAAGATCTTCCTGTGTTATATCTAGTCATGACTTTTTGTCAGCTTTACTGTGATGTTTAACTGTGATCTTAACTTCAGAGATTTTGAAAGAGTTGGAAGTTGCTACAAATCCTTACTACACTGTAGCCCTCTGATTGTTTTTGATAGACTGTAATGTAATTAGCGCTGCTGTGCAGTTTATTAACGAATAACTGAAGAATCTATGTTGTACTTTTCCTCTCATATTCAATATTTTGTCAAAAATTAATTGTAACTCGAAGAGCTTTTCTGCTCCACTATGGGAATTTGTACAAGTAAGCACTCAATTTGTTTGATCGCGTAACACTAAGAATAAGTGCAGTATTTCTGTATTAAACACTAAAAACGAAAAAAAAGGACATTTGTTTGCAGACATCAAATTGTGATGGTAATGATTTTCAATAACAACGGAAGAAAATGGACACGAATCTTTGATATTTGTGTGGTTTTTTTTTTAATTTGTATGGATTAGATGTAAAAGAAGAGATTTTAGAGAAATCAATGGCAGTTATTTTTAAAAATCAGTATTACGTGTATTGGAACTTGAATCGAGAAATGATTTCTTCTCGGAACACAAAAAGTACGATTATGAAGCAGTAACGAGGATCTTGATGTTCATCCAAAAAAGCATTGAAATGTGCTGGAACAACCATTACGTGTCACTGACAGAGTGTCACTGTTAATTTGAATTCGTGTTTCATGAGAGACCAGCGCAGTTCGATGATTATACTGTATGATTTGTGATTTGATTTTATGGTCACACAATATGAGGATTTTACTGAATCAAAATGGCTGTAGGTAAAATGTCCGTCCATCACAACAATAAAGTATTTTTTTGTCAAAAGATATGATTTTCTTGTACGTTAATAATCAAAGTTTTCACAGGGTGGCCACGTTCTTGCCGACATGAAATTCCCTGTGTTTTCCCTTTGTTGCAGAAATTTTCCCTGTGTTTTTTTTATTGAAGAACTAACAGCAATAGTAATAAAAGAAGTATCACTTGTTCCAAGTTATACTATTTATTTTTTATCAAACCATACAAAGCTTAACTAAAAAATCTTGGATAATTAATAGGTTCTTTTTACTATGTGTTTATCTGTGTCATAAACATTAACAGTTTGTTTTTATTTAATAAGCAATCCCTGTCAACTATGTACTTACTCTTACATTAAAAACATATGAGATTAAATAATATCCTGGATAATTAGTAGCTTAATTCACAACACTAATAGCAATTTTAAAATATTAGGTACAGAAAATATCTTTGACTTATTCCTTTTTCCAATATTTCAGAGATGAGCAATTAATAGTCAAGAGTAAATAAAGCATCCATAATATCAAAGTTAACATATGAATAAATCTATGAATTCTTGATGATATTTATAGTTCTTTTTTGAAAAGAAACTAGAAAACTAGTCAATCATTGACTGCAGTTCTTTCTCTAAATCCAGAAGTGACTGGTCAACGGCTGGAAGATCTTTAGATTTAACAGACTTGGCCTTAGCTCTCAGAGCTCTGGCTTTTGACAAGGCAAGGAGATTTTCTTTCTCTTCTGCTTCTTCTAAAAGAGAGTCAGCTTCTTTTTCAAGAGATTCAACTGTCTTCTCAAGTTTCATCTTCTTCGTCTTTTGTGTCTTTATTTCTTCCAAAACAACCTTTCGCTTCCTTGAAGTTTCAATGGCCTTCTTTTCCACCTTGGAATCATTTAGGTACTGCTCATACCTAGTTCTTGCACCTCTGAAATTCAGAAAACCCAACTACTGCACTACAGGAAGAAAATAACTTACAGCTACAAAGCATCTAGTATTAATAAGCATAAAGACATATCAATATATTCTAGGAAGCTAAAGACAAAGGCAGTTTCTTTTTATACCATTCACAAACACAATGCTTTCATACCTGCAATGCCCAATCAGTTCCTTTGTTACTACAAATTTAGAGACATCAATTTGGAGTACTTTCAATGCATCATACACTGTCCTCAAGCTCACAAGAGTTTCATTCCTGAGGTTCGGAGTAACTGTATCACTGTTGACATTGAATCCTCTCTCTACTGCAGATTGGCTGTGACACAGTGTAAGCAAAAGTTTGAATACACACCAAAGACCCTCAAGGTTTTTCTTGTTTTGGAGGTGTGTATAAAGAAAAGTATCAACCCTTTGTGTACAATTTTGGAATTCAAGCTCACTGTCTTTCTTTGCAACTTTGAGGAAGCTTTTATACTGATCCAATAGGTCATCTGCTGCACTACTGGATCTCCACTTTGTTTCAATCAATTTGGACAGAACATCCTCAAATGCCTTGGTACATTCTTCAGGTTCCTTAACCATACTCTTTGGATTCAGACAGAAGAGACGTCTTACTAGTTTGTACTTCAAAGGAGATCGCTCAAGAAGTTTGCTGGTAAGATGAGAGAGGAACTTGGTACAATCCATTCTAAACTCAAGAAGTACTCGATCACTCACTGAAGACTTCTTGGCTAGGTTAGTAAGGGTACCCTTGGCAGCAAATCCGATATCAATGTTTGATGCTAGCTTGTGGTTATCCTTGTTCAGAACATTCAAATTTGCCAGCTTAGACATAGTGTCTGTCGAATCCAAAATGTCTTTTTTCACAAACTTTTGCATCAGTTTCCCACACATATCAAACAAGTCTTCTCCAATGAACATAATCATTGGCTCATCAGTTTGGTACTTCACAAGAAAGGGCTTCAACACCTTTGAAATGTACACAAATACCTGAAGCTTTGCTGGAAGTAGAAGATCTTTAGTGGCTTTGGCTATGGTTGCAAAAGATGCACTAGTTGGCTGCTTGCTTTTTGATCGCTTCAACACTTCTTTGATGTATTTTTCAACATTTGGCCAAATTTCCAAAGCTCTTTGTGCTACTTTCTCATCTTCCACCCATCTTGTGGCACAGAAGTTCAGGGGGAAAACTGTAGATTCTGTTATAGATGTGTAATCCTCTCTTCTGGCTGGTGAGTCCTCAAAAAGGTAATGCAGTGCTCTTAGTATACCATCTATATTCCAATCTGTGGCACGACATCCTGTATAGAAAGCACCATGAACAACATGCAATCCACAACTACCAATGTTCAAGAGTTTTGGCATGTCAGCATCATCCTTTTCTCGATCCTCACAAAGCAATGAATAAAGTTTCCAGTTCACTCTTGGACCATCCATTGATATCTGTAGTAGCTTGCTGTAACTAAATTTTGAGAGTGAACACTTTAGATGCTGCAACAGGTCAGTTGCTGCTGTGTGACCCATAAATTGGGAATCAAAGTACTGTGACACAACTTTGTCCTCATAAAAATAGCGTATGATGATATCCATTTGTTCTGTCTGAAACTCTTTGTTGAGAGACTCATCAAATGATATTGCCACACACTCTGATTTCTTGATCTTCTGCAATAATTTCTCTCTGAAGTATGGTGCCAGTCCAAAGCAAATCAAATAATTCATCTTGGTTTTGCTACAAGCAAATTTCTTAGCTATGTCACTGTCAGGAAACATGCTTTCAAACAAATTTCCTATATCAATACTTGCTCGAAAAGAGAAGTGTGCCATAACACTTTTAATTGCCCACAGTATTTCAGCCCTCATCACATGTTCATTTGAGACATATGCACTCATCACACATTGCCCTGATGGTACTGGCTTCTCCAGACAACTCTTACGTGGTGTCTCAGTTGGCAATGGAACAGTTAATGTTTCTGTCACTATATTTTGTGGTTCACTTTGATCCTTCTCTGCACATTCCTTCTTTTCTACTTTAACAAACTGTTCCATTTTGGTCAGACGTAACTTCTTTAGACCTATTGCTTTTTGATGTCCTTTGCCTTCAGCATGACTTGTTAATGCTCGTTTTGCCATGTTGCTCAACTCAATTGTTTTAACACACAATTTGCAGTAGGCCTTATATGGGCT
>JBCAUG010059845.1:8868-23171 GCA_038406175.1 Haplosyllis leylae | reverse complement strand
ACCAAGCATTGCTTGAAACTTCGAATTAAGTGGAACTTCGAATTAACCGTGTTCGATTTAGCCGTGCCCGACCTGTAACACTTTAAGAGACACTGCGACTGAATGAAGCTGCGCGGTTGCCAGCTCCGTCTTTAGTCATTTGGCATGAACATTCAAAATCACTCTGGTCTTTCAGCAGCTTCAACCTGTGGATAGATAATCAGTTCATTTAATTGTTGCGTTCCCTGCCAAAGTCTCAGCCATTTCTTACTATTTGCGATCAACTAACAGTGTACTGGGGTACACATGTGCACCAACATTAGTCATTTCCTCTGTGGGACCCAGCTCTTCTTTGAAACTTTGTAACCGCTATAAGTAAATAAAACACTCACTCTTACGGAATGTTCTTTTCAGATAACAAATCATATCAATTTACGGAAAACACCTGAAGGATGAGACCACGACATGACATTTTATTTTGAGGACAATTCGGAAGCTTAATGGATTCTCTTCCTTTTGGTGTCAGAGACAACACTATTACGCAATTCGCTGCCTTGTGTTTCGTTTTCTTGATGTTTACATCTTCCGCCTTATTTCCTTCTGCTAAAGTGTCTTTAAATTTGATATTCGAAACAATTTAAATTGTAACTATAGAATTTTCCACCCACTAAAAACTCGGTTGTGAGTACTTGAAGAGATCAAAAGAATCTTAAATCTAGCAATGAACTTCACGCACAATTACTATATTAATATATTGATCTCGGCGCAGAATCTACGCAGTATGCCACCAAAGTTCTTTCCAGATATATATGCTTCAATACAGATAAGTGATATTTTGTGAAAATATGTTTTGCTTTGCGCTTTTTGTTTATTGACGGACTAGTTGTCAATAGGCTCATTCTCAAGATTCAGATCAATTACTAACACACTTTACCTTGGTACTTTTACATTTCATCAGTCTAGTATGCGGCCATTAATTACAGAATAATCCATGCAAAATAATATAGTTACTATATAATTACAGTAAGTACATAATGGCAACAAAATAATAAACATCGATAAATTTGCAAAATTTAAACGAGAAAAGACGTCCTGGAGATAAAAAACTCTTCTCGTGTCTTTAAATGTTGAAGGATTTTTGATAAAGTCTTAATTTAACAGAAACTACAAGTTTTTGAATTTGTTTCATGTTATGCTTTCAATCAAGTTAAATGCAAACACATGTACTCTCTTACCTGTGAAAATATGTAGATTTGGTAATATTATTTGCGCAATCGTGTGGGAAGTTTCATGGTACAAGTATTGGAAGCAACTAATTACTTTTTGTTGCCGAATTTTACTGATGTTCTTTGATCTTCTCATAGCAGGTACCAACCAAGATTATTGACTAGTGTTATTGCTAGTACTTCGTCTGAATTAACTGCGTGCAAGAAAAATAATACAATACCATACTTTTCAAACAGTGGTGAAATGAACGCACAAGTCTAATACTATTAATCCATACATCAAAAGCAAACAGAACCACGCAATCTAAGCATGTTATAGACTGTAATCACAAAGAGAATAAAGCAGCCATGAACATAAATTTATTAGATCACCAGAAACAAAAGTCAGTAATCCTTTTAGATAAAAGAACTCTGTACTGGTTATCCCAAAAAAGCCATTCTTTCTGCAAAACAGTGCATTGTTTGATTTATGGATTCGAAAATTTGTATTTTAAGTTGCGCGGTTATGAATGTTATTTTGTGCAACCGAAACGAAAAAAAAGAGAAAACAATGGAGCATGGTGAAAAATCAAAACGTTGCTGTGAGGAAAATTTAGTAATTGGGTGTGACTGGTATCTCGACTACCGATAGATTGCAGACTTGAAAAATATTTTAATTCAGCCGTGGAATTTGGGTATTTCTTTTGTAAAATTCAACCTTAATGTAAATGATTGTGTAATACATTGTTCATCGACACAATATGCTTAAGTTCATCGTGAAAACGATATTCATGACGTGCGTCATTAACACCAGATGAACTCAGAGGTCAACTCAACTTATAACGGTAAGTGAGAAATTACAGCTTCACAGCTGTATAATTTATGACTCTACGTTATTACTATCTGAACAATAGTCACTACCTTTTAAACAATGCGAACGAATACAATTAACTGCTGTGTACCAGGTCAAGTTATGTCGATGGCATAACAGAGCATGTGAAAGACATTTACACGTCTATTTGGAACATTATGTGCTTTGAGTAAAAGCATTGATTCACTGCCAATGGGCTACTCAGCCCAATTGCTTCAAAGATGTGGTTATTCAACAAAATTCAACCATATAAATATTTTGGCTTTGATTTGCCAGGTCCATTACGTCGATCCGAAACCTGAGCTGTCAAGTGAACAGACTGGAGAGTTAAACCTTTTCTATGGTTTTGAATTCATAATTCCCAAAATCAATCCCATCTTCAAAGTGAATGACGATTCTCATTCAAAAATCAGAATTAGGAATCAGCACTACTCTTTTTCTCATCAAAAGTTCTTTGCTGGTGTCTATTTAGTAATCACTGACCTCATGCCAGTACATACAGAAATCTTTTTGGACCGTATTCCCTGTTTTGGATAATCTCTGGGTAATCGTTCTTCGATGCTGTTGAATTCATGGGTGAAAATCCCACAATCAGGAAAATGTATTACATAATAAACTAACTGTTCAAATGTCCGCACAAAACGAATATGAATACATAATGGGTCCTTTGACAACTTTCAGGAACAGTTCCTTAGTGTTAGAGGTCTAAACGTGGTGACATTCAAGCCAAGGTGATTTAAGGTAAAAGTTCAAATGTCAGAGTTAGTTACTTTATCAGTTTCATTACTCTATTACTTCGTTCTTGCCGTGAGGGGAAGACTAATAAAGACTAGATTTTATTCTTCGTACTCTTTTGCCGAACGGTCTTGTCTCTTGAGATTTTCTCTTGGGGGCGGGGGATAACATACGAGTTTTATACCCATGTTCATCTTAGCAGTGGCGAAATGTCGATGACAACAATGCATTTGTATATTAATATTCCATAAGAAAGCAAAAAATGCCATGACAAAAATAGGCATGTAAATTCCCCACTCCCTAAAGGCAATTTCTACTGCTCTTCTTTTAACTTCTCTGTCCTGTGCGTTTATTGTTTTTCCATCAAGCAATACTTAGACAAGAAGACACTTTCTGACTCTTGTTTCCGGATGTTTCAACTATCACTTTATCATCAAATCCTAGTATTCCATTTTCTGCATCCCACCCACTAAACAAGACACTGTGTACGTAAGGTCAACTTGAAAAACATGGATTAGATTCGTAGCACAAATGACTCAGTATGGTTGAACATGTTGAATACACTGTTCGATCCTGCTTTCCTTCATAAAATGAGTTGACGTTATGTCCACAATGTCCTGAATCGTCACACAACTGTCTTAATAGATCTATTTACAATGAATTTCTTTGCTGTTTTGACATCAGCTCAGGACTCAACAAATAAACTCTAAATAGGCGGAGTCAAGCTATCGGAACCCAGTCTGTTGTGAAATATTTACTGACGTCTTAAGGATTAAACGTTAACGATATCAATACCAACTTCATATTGAAATCAATGTGATCGCTGGCAACGCTGAACGAGTTTACTTCCAAATGCTGAAAATAATCATGTTTACAATATCAATTTAATAATTTGCAGAGCGTGATTAATAGGTTAATGGGTCTATGGTAAATTGCTCAATCTTTTTTGAAGTCTACTATCAGCACGTAGCAAACCGTTTATTTTATGAAACTACTAGCAGTTTTTCGTTATACCCAACAAAGATTCATTCAATTGTTAGCAGCTGATTTACAGTTGACTGGCTGGATTCATTTAATGAACCAAAGATCAGCTGGTTTGAGGTGAACAAAACACATTCTAGTTTTCCCTAAATAGAAATGCATTAAGTAGATTCTACAGAATCCAGGAATCAATGGAGCATGACTACATGAGGCTTCCAGCAGATAGGGGAATTAGCTTAGTGGTAGCACGCAGCACTGGAAAGTCAGAGGAAAGTCAGTGCCTGAGTTCACTTTCCAGTGAGGGTAACATTTTACTACTGGATTTTTTGTTTTCTCATGATTCTGTAGAATCTACAGAATAAAACTCTATCTAGTCAAAATTCGATTAGAGTTTTTTCCTGAATGATTTTCACTGAATTCATCGAATTCAGTGAATGAGGACAAAGTCCAAAAGTAGTATGGTTACCAGAGACACTCCATATCTCACAACAGATACATTCCTACATGCAGTAGTAAAACGATATTCCCATTACTGTCTCTTGGATGGTATCTATTCACAGTGGTGAGTCACAAAGGATATCTAACCAGAGGTAGTAATGGAAATACACATTCTATTACTATGAATGGTAATGTACCTCTTACTAGCTGGGCAATACCTCTGGTAACCATACCAATTTTTTGATTTTGTCATGATTCACTGAACTCGCTGAATTTAGGTGAATAAATCGCGTTGCTGATCATTCGATTAGACTAAAATCACATCCAACCTAGGTGTATTATCAATCGTTCGAGACATCAAGAATTATTTTCCAAATTTTTTGCTCCCGGTAAATAAAGGCACAAAAGAAGCCCAGCATATTTGTTCCGTTATCAATAATGTCGGACTGTCAGTGTGATATATCTACAAGACTATTATATTTATTGAATGTTCTCTATTTTGGCATTATCCTTTAGGAAACATTTTCTGTTATCACATGCCAAATTGTCTCTACCTTAACTAGATCTATTATTTGGTGTCCTTTATAAATAGCATTTTCCAACTCTAAATCCAACACAAGAGTCGAACAGTTTTCAAGTTTATGTGTTAAACTTAAAGTGTCCCATCCCAAATATCTCTCATTCGTTGCACAAAAACTCTAGAGGAAAACATACCAAAATGGAAAAAATATAATACTGAATTAGACGTGAAAGACGGGCGATCTGGTAATGAATTAATGTTCACTGATAATGTACAAACCAATAAATACTACACGTGAGGTCTAACATTATTTAGATCTAAATACAGTTGGGTGTCTATTTGCACCAATATTGTGAGATAAGGTCACAATGTTATTAAAATAATGGAATGTGATAGTATAAGAGATATCAAATGCATTTGCTTTCTCTTGGCAAAAAATAAATGTTACGGAACAAGAAAACTTATTGTTTATAACATATCCTGCTTTTAGCTCCCATAGGCTACCATCCACATCTATCCATGTCTACTGCTTCAATATCATTTGTAATTGCAATTACCATATATTTCTTCATAGTAATTGTAATAATTGTAGTAATTGACGATTGTACCTTGGAATATTTGTAATTCTCTGTGTAATCCGTAAAGAATACACTCAAAACACTTTCTACATGTCACACGTTTGGGCAGTGTCACAGTCCCTCAATAATTGCTGATGGATTTAAAAAGGCTCTCAATCCAATTAGACTTTCCAACTTGATAAATAATTAAATCATCCAAGTTAAAATCAGCAAGTACAAAAAAAAACTACAAGGGAAATATTTACCTACCTTTCAGGAGATATAGTCCTACTATGGAAACAGAACCTTGTCAAAGCTTTCACGCAACAGTGTTAACTGAAGCTGTGTGTCACCCTGCGTGCCTGTTATGAGCAGTCAGCGTTTCGCTGATATGAGCAGCTTCCTACCTACTGGCGAATAATAAAACCTTTAATCCCTCATATACGTTCAGATATTAATTACCGACAATGTGTGGTAATGGTGTCTTTTGACTCAAGATGTCATTTTCAAAATCTCCGCACCCCCATGGATTCACTGAATTTATTTGCTACCAAAACCATCTACTTGCAAATTGGAATATGATTCACAAATTCAAGATCTATTAAAGACACAATGCTTTTGTAGTTGATTACAATGTAAACGAAATCTGGTTCATGATCTTGGTCAATTCTACATATTTGTTGGAGGATATTTTGGCCAAGGCCCTGAAATTTCTGTGCGTCATTTTGTGAGATCACCTAACACTCAAATCTTTACTTTGAGTCTGCCCAACATAATAAGACCTTGATATCCAATCAAGCTACTAGTTTACTTAGATCTAATTAAACATTTTGAAGCTATGTATCACAGAAACAAACATGACTGCAGTTTAATAAAATTCCTCACTTTGAGAAACAATATCGAAATTAACGACAAAAGTGAATTCATCTGACATTGTTTTCGAGACTAAAAAGAAACAAATCTTGTGAGCCTCTATTATCAATCATGTACTTGCTCCAAAGTGTTTAGTATTGTATCAAATATCCACACCTGTTACAACGTCTCAAAATCTACACAATTTATTACAAATGACCCAGGTATAACTTGGTATTGGATTGGCGAAATTTAATGCTCTTTTGCATTTAACAATGGTTTTGTTCAGTTTTTTCCCAACCTTTACGTCCTTCTCATAACACAACCTGGTGTCAGCTTTCTCGTATTCTGTATTCTTCACAACACAAACTGGTGTCATTGTTTCACAACTTAAAACATAAAGACAACAAAAGCTTTGAATTTTTCACATTTTATGAACAAATGAAAAGAAATGTGTCAATTAAATTTAGTGTTTGAAGCTGCTGTCAAGCGCATTCAGTTGGAATAACGTTCTCCAAACTACTTAGCCAGCTACTAATCTTCGGGTTGTCCCTATGGTCCAAAGTAATTAACTACAAACAGTGAAGCCAATTGATACTCCATGAACACTTCAGTTTCACCACCTTCAATATTTGTATGGAATTTGACATCAAGGCGTAATACTACAATAACATACTCTAGGCGACAACATTTCACTGCTAGCTTGTACATAAATGTTCCAGGGTCTAATTTGTCAGAGTCATCTACCGGCAAGTCGTGTACAATAGTCATATAAAAAGACAGATTTTCAAAAAGCATACTCCTCATGGAGTGAACTGCCAGCAGATATAGTTTGATATATTTATCAATCAGCCTTTGCTTTTGTAACACTTTTTGTGCAGTTATTTGAAAGCAACAGAGATTACAGACTTTCCTGAAATTGCTGCGTACTCCATAAAAAGAAAGTTAGTTTCCATCAAAACACAAATGCAAGCAACATAAAACATAACTCCATGAGAAATCAATCCTCATATGTGCCATTAACATTCAAGAGGTAAACTAGAAAAGGAAGAGGCCTTAGTAATAAACGCCAGTTATGAGGATATATAACGATATGGTTCCAAAATCTAATAACGATGGCATAATACGAACCCAGGTTACTAGAGACTAGGAATCAGTATTCCGGACAACAAGCAATTTCATAGAACTTTACTGCATAATTTAGGATTAACATACCAAATCGAGTGGAAACTGCAGACCAGAAACTAATATATCACGTACCGTAAATGATTCGTTTTGGTCAGATATCCTGCGACCTCTACTTGATGTTTTCTCATCTCCTGATGATGTGAATTTTAGAATGAAGGATGAATTTCACAAATAGCTTTTTGTACCTGTAAGCATGGCATCCTCAGTTACTATTACCCTCATGTGTGTAACCTGTTTGCTGCCCAGAATTTTCAGACAGATATCAAGACGGCTGATTTACCTCACGAAAACTGTCTGAGGGAAATTTATTCATATTATTCATTTTCTTTGAGGTTTATTGATGATTTCAAAATTATTCAACAAAATGTTTCTGTATGAAGAAGCTCCACTTAAAATACATTACAGCTCTTTGTAAGAACTACTGACCGTACATCCCTACATTTTGAAGTCACTCTGTTGTTAGATAACAACACTAAACAAAGTTATTCTTATTCTTTTCATTGTTGGCCAGAGTCAACAAAGGTTACCAACATATTCATGCGTACTCAAACGTACTCAGGGATACCCACGTGATTATATATGCACCGAGTCTTTGTAACGACTGTGTTACATGCAATCCTGGTATGGATACCAAATAATTCCACAAAACTTTAACATAGCGCAGTAGTCAAGAAGTCATCTGCGGTTCTTGATATTTGTTAAAGCCTCATTATAAAGCTTCTTTTTCTTCCATCTACAAATATTTTAAGTGTACAGTGTTTAATATGGCAAGTATGGTGCAATCACATCATATCTGGCAATTAGTTGGCAAGTAGACAGATAAAAATCCCAAAGGTGTATACGTATTATTACTGAGTAATGGTCTTGTCAATCAGTCCTTGACCACGATCTAGATCTATCTCGGGAGTTCTATCAGTTATTTGCCAAAGAAACTGCGTTGACTTGTTGACTACACAGACTAGAGGTGTAATATACGAATTTTATCGCTTTGAAGTCAACTCGAAATTATCAAATTGGTCAAAAGCAAAAGTGCTCCCCCCCCCAATGTGAGTGACTTTTCATAATTTACCAGATGTTGTAAACTAAGAAGAATCACCGCAGAAAAGTACACGAAGTTACTTTCAATACATGTACCACATGTCTTCTAATAAACTCTTTGAATCTACTTTCAGGCTTGACTAATTTGCCAAATTGACTAGTAGAGTACTGCTCAGCACCAATTGTGTACAAAGGTCAGAACAGGAAATTCCGTGTACAATTATAATTTATTTAGCCAAATAAATTGGAAATGTTAACGGCAGAAAATAATTCACCTATATATTTATAGTTGGAGATGAAGAGCTCTGAACATAGCAAAAGTGAAGTGTCAATGTCGTTGGAAATCATCTGATAATAAACGTGTGCGCCATATGTGTAGGGACTTATTTGAAGGCTATGCACAATAGTTGAAATTTCAATCAAGGCAACAAAAAAGTGGCAAGTGATTAAACATAGTTGTTTAAAGTTATTTAAAGAACCCTTTAGCTCTGTATGAAACATGTGATTAACCTCTACTGTGAAACAGTTAGCAGCAACGGGACCCACTGAGAGGTTTCGGCCAATCAGCAGTAAATATTTGTAATTTACTATCTAGACGTTGCAAGACGGATGTATCCAACAGGTGACCAGATTGTTGGATTCTTGATTCAGATCAGCGCCAACATCGATTATCTTTGTTGAGAACACAAGAAACACTCAGGGTTTCATGTACGGAACGTGACTAAGAACTTATGGTGCCTGGTTATTAAAACACCTAGATCTAATTGACATTAGCAATATATCTTCCACAACGAAAGTATTGCCATTTTGAGGTGACGTGGTCTCGATAGACAAGCCCTTCTTGTGATAATAACTGAAAGATTCACAAATTGGATTAATCGCCTTCAGTTGACAGAGCGCAGCCTTACAAGATTGCCGTGTTGGATCATTTGAGGACAGCAATGCCCAGGTATCAACGTCGTGGAAATTAGTGTTCACTTCAATGAACTTTCAGTAACGGATCTAAGGGGCGCACCCTATACAGATCAAATGTCCTTTAATTACCGCCAGTGTACGAAGTACGATGGGAGGTTAGTTTTTCACCTGTGTCTGTTTGTTAATGGGGGTTGGGGAGGGGTACCCCAGTCTCTGGTCCCAGGTCCCTTCCCAGTCTCTGGTCCAAGGTCCTTTCCAAGGGAGGGTGGGGGTACCCCAGTCTCTGGTCCCAGGTCTTTTCCGGGGGGGGGAGCATTCCAGGACAGGACAAGATTGGGGTACCCCCTACCCCTCACCAGAACAGGATTGGGGTATCCCTCCACCCATCCAGAACAGGATTTGGGTTCCCCCCTCCCCCTTTGCCAGGATAGGACGGTTGTGTGGCACGGGCGGTATGCCTCTTGCGTTCACACAGGAGGACTTTCTTGTTTCACAAGGTTTTTCATAAATTTGAAATATATGGTAGTCCCATTGTGGGTCACGCCCCTCCTACGAGAAGTCCTGCATCCACCCCTCAGGTAGACTTCTATTTTAAACTCCTTACCCATTAGTAATTCAAATTTTTACCCTTCACGATGGAATGTAAACAAATTTAGTATTATCTATCAGGTGTTCAATAAAATGGATGGCTCCCATTGTAGATATCGATCAAAAAAGTTTGCCTGGTCAGTAACATATGTCACTGGAAGAAGACAATACTTTCACCGAAACCGGGTCTTCGACCTGCTTGTACTCACAAAAGAAAAGATGCACAGAATCAATTAAAATGTGAGTATCTATTTAATTCATAACATGTTTGTTATCAAATAATTACGGACTATCAACATTCTGATATTGACCAGCAACCCTATATTTGTTTAACCCTATATTTTGGTCTATAATTTTTAATTTGGATTTTAAAACAATTAATATTAGCTACACATTCCTAGACCTTCAACCTTCATTTAATAAAATAGAAACCCTAATCTATCCCTTGTCGTAATCATCCTGATTGAAAATTCACCGTCAGGAAGCTCATAAGCTTTGATCCAGTCGAATCCTGGACCAGCTGCAGAGATTCCGATCGGATGAGCATTATTAGAATTACGGTCATGTATGTCTCGGACATTCAGCATCTATCTACTCTTCTGAGTTCTCTGCCCAACACAGGATATCGGTAGCTGTTTACCATGTCTTCTATGGGAAGTATCCGCCTGTACAATGCTCCAATTATATCATTGATATTATATCATTGAAAAATGCAAAATCACTTATTCTGATGTTTGAGAATGACCGTATGGAAAGTAGTCATTCTCGTCAGGTCGTCACGTGTGTAATCTGGTTGAAACTACTTGAAGAGTCATCATGATATTGTATGGTTTAAAGCAAAGAAAAGGCTTCTTCACATATCTTTACTGGTTTGACCTTCGCAAGGCAATATTGTATTCTAATCCAGTCTTTCTTTCGCAGGAGAAGAATTCTCCTGCCTCAAAACGAAGACAAACATTTGGTTTTCAGCGAATTGTCTATTCAAATAGTATTTGTACTTAAGACATCGAGCACACGTGCTGTTTATGGATAATTTAATCAGAAGATTTAGCAAGAGCAATTCAGCTTTGTAAAAACGTTCATCATCAGTGTTCAGTTTCTGCGAGAAATAATAACGTGTCCAATGCGACCGACACGTAATCAATCACACTTTTTCTCATGTGTAATCTTGCCAGCCATTGTACGACACTGTCGACTACCTTTCAAATTAATTCACTGCTTTTCAAGATTTTAAGACGTTTGTAATATTTAAATGAAATCTTCCTTGCCTTGAAAGTCAACCTAAAATGATCTCTCAGAGACTATTAAATACTATGTAGGTAAAATATATTGTTGTGATACACTATATTGCAAAGAACTTAAGAACTTTATGTGAACAATGTCCGAATATTTAAGAAACTTTCATGCCAAATTCAATTTTGGCACGGCATGGCATGTATGGCATGTCTATTTAGCAAATAAATGTAAAAAGTGAAATCATCATTCGGTTACATATCTCCCATTCGTGTTGAAAAATAGCTTATATCATCCATAGAAATGATGTGGTCAGTAACAAAAAGAAAACAGATAGTGATCAGTAAATGCACTTGAATACACCCTGTGATGATGCAATTAATGAACGAGTCCGTGACCATGACATAATGTGTGTTACCAAAATGCAATTTACCTAGATCCATGATTTGTGAAGGTCAGTAATTCATTAAGGATATGCCATATCTGGCCTGTCTGGAATCTTTGTGAACTCACTGAAATGTAGGATTCGCAGTCACATCACGAATCTCAGGAATAGGTCGGTGTTACAAGATATTATTTCAGCTCATGAATTGGTCGTTTGCCAAGGTTGAATACAGGTTTAACGAATTAGCATCTGATATTCGCCAACATGGCTAAAATCGTTTAGAAACTGTCAATACTAATTTTGTCGCTGAAGTCATATATTTCCAAAATAACACGGAACACTGGGGGATTCTTTGGGCTTATCAAAGACTATTCTAACTTCCGAACGAATTCCTGTGTGGTGCCAATCTCATTACATAAAGAACAATACAAAAAACTCTTAATAATGCACCGTTTTCTGTCTTATTTTTCAATAATAAGATCTAAATACAAAAGTATTTGAAAAGTAAACGAATTGATGGACTAAAATATTCTGCAGGAAAATTCAGCATTAGGTCCAATTAGTTAGATCTAATTAACGTCAGGGTATGAAAAGATATACACCATCTTGTCAGTTTCCCTCAGTGATATTTGCCTTAAAAGTGAACATTTATGTCATCTTCAAAGCAAAACTGCAAATACTTGTGTTCATTTGTCAGAAAGGCAACATTCCATCATCTGATAAAATTTCACATTGATAATAACATTACAAAGCTTTTTATGTCAGTCATGTTATTGTTTAGTTCAACGAAACAGCAGATTTAACGAGGGTAATACGATCGATATAGTTGTAGGGCAGTCATTAAAAGTTCTTTTTTTGTTGGAAGCATCTTACATCAGGACCAGGTAAAAACACACAATACCTTCCTGTCCGATGCTCTTGGATATTCTGATATACAGTGTAATGCCTGATTACAAGAATCGTTAGCATTCACGATGGAAGAGGCAATTCATTGAGAAGCACAATCTAGTCAAATGTAAAAAGAAAATATTGTCTTCCCTTTTCCATGTGTGTTGTACATGAAGAACCTTTTATCATCTGCCAACTGAATTTCTACTGCTACAGTCTCCATATTTACTTGCCGCTATCAAATAGCTCTTTGGCGAGAGAGTTAACACTGCGAAACAATGGAGAGTTAACACTGCGAGACAACACACTACTTATCTGCAGACAGATTTTGTTTGTCTTGTTTTATTTCATAAAAAGAGCTGGCTGTAGTTAATGTCCTTCAAAATGATTCTAGGGCAATGCAAAAGCACGGACGAAAAAACTTGCATTTTATGTTGACCGAAAGCAAAACTCAGATAAATGATTCAATGCCTCAGCTGATTTTATCTTCTTTATTGCTGCAACTGGTTATCCCTTGATGACCCATTACACAGACTTTTTCTGTGTCAGAAGGTCTGATGTTTTGTTCTTACTGTGGAAATGAAAGTAGATCTAAATCGTTCACAACCATTGTATTCGTTTAACCGTGATATTGACAGAATTACTTAAGAAAAATTAACGAAATTAAGTAACAATAAAGAAGGGTCTCATTTTCATCAAAGAATTTATTTTAAAACGCTTTACAGTGCGATATAAATTTCCACCCTAAAAGCGTAGGCCGGAATACACTTGACTTAACCTCCTTTCAGTCATTAAATTTGTAGCTTATGTCATTGTTACGTCACTTGTCGTGTTATTATCTTCTTTTCCCAAGGAGGGTGTAAATATAGCGTCAGCATTGATCTTCTATTTTACAAGGTAGCAATTATGTACCACCATATTAAACTGCATGTAACCGCGTAGGTGTCTAAGACGTCTTTAGAATCAAGTTTTCCTCTCATCACCGTAAATATTTAACTGTAAGCATTTTAGTCTATATTTTTGTATCACAAACAACTACTAAGCACTAACATTAATAGAAAATTTTCAGAGAGTTTAACATCTATAAACAAAAACCACAAGTCCATTTTTTCATTGGCAAGACACGATTTCCGGTAATGACACTCTTTTGGACAACGGACAGATTTTTGCTGACTCGTTAGAGTCAGCTTATTGATTATAAAAGGGGGCACATATTTTTCTGGGAAATGGTGGAGGGGAGCCTTTGGCAATTTTACTCCCCAAGAAAACAGAGACTCAAATGAAGTAAAAGGTTTATTTTTCAAACACAACAGAATATAGACAAATACATATAATTTGTAAGCAAACCACAGGATAATAATAAATGCATCCAGCTCCAAGGTTATGTTGGAGCCCCAGTACCTGACATTGCATCTTTGTCCATTGAAAACAGGTACCAAATATATTTTAAACCAGGTTAACCAGAATTCCTGATAAAATCAATTATCAGGTATCACAGTCTATTTAGCACAACCACAGCCACTCAGAGTGATGGCAGTTTGTTTTGCAAATGAATCACTCCATCCCCAAGCTAAAAAGACAAACGCCATGGAAATAATCCAGATGTAACATACAGTAAAAGTGAATGAAACAGATAGTAATTACAATGATAAAAATACATTAATTGATAGGACGATATACAAGAAATGTGTGAAATTGGTGAATGATACAAAAAGGATATATACAAGCAAACAGTACATTTGGCATGAATAATTGTGACAGAATGCAATGTTGGAACACGGTTCAATTATTTAAAGTCGCGAGTTAATAAATTTGGGTGCTGGAAGCCTTGGTCTAGGAGAGCGGTGATTGCCGTCATCGAACTGATGCATTGCTCTATTTTCCTTTCTTTTCTTGAAGAAATTGCCGACTGGATCTTTCATCACAGTGG
>JBCAUG010059734.1:0-23179 GCA_038406175.1 Haplosyllis leylae | reverse complement strand
AAATTTTTAACAAAAATTTAATTCAACAACTGATCCAATAGTACATTGAACCAATACAATTCTGACAGAATGATCTATTTTAGGGAAAACTCGAATATTTTGAATTGTTTATTTCTTCCAAATCTCTGAAAGAATATATATTCGTTTCTCAGAAATCTCTGCTAAAAGTAAACAAAAGCATCTCCTTCTTACAAAAATAGCTTCAATGATATTTTTGTGTGAAAAGGTAAATAAAGCTTGGGATTACGTTTTCAATTACATTTCAGGCGCATTGATACAATTTTTATTACAGAATTAGTGTCGGATAACAGAATTAATGTCTCTCAAAGACGCGAATGTCAAATGATTCTCATCAGAGGTTTCTGCATCGTGAGAGTCAAAAAGCATACTGAATTTCTATCATCAGATCCGCCTCAAACAAAGTTGGATCCAAACTCCAAGATGTGACCAACTGATTGATTGTATTTCAGCCAGAAAGTTAAAGAAATGACTTCATCAACTTTTCACGGACGATGACCTTGATATTTAGCAGGTTTCAATTGTATTGGATCCCTTTCTTTCAAGATCCTTCAAATGTGAAGTTTTGAGGGGTTGACACAGACAAAATTGCAAAAACATTCTGCAAACTAGTTTTTGTCAAACTATTTTCTTCGAAAGAGGAATCCGGCTGGTTAATTGTTAGCATACCATTTATTCAGTAACACGTTACATGAAATAGCTTTCCTCAAAAACGTTCTCAATTACGAACTATTCCTCAAATAGGTAAGTATGCATCTTGCATTTAGTTGATGAAAAAGCATACTGAATTCAACTTCGTAAAGTTTTTTCTCAAATTGGAAATCTCTGCATGATATACATTCCCAAAGAGGAATGTTGCTCCGAAGATTGATTGCAAAGACGACAACATAATTGAAAAAGAATAACATTTTTGATTGGGTGTTTTTCCTGGACGTGTTTTTTTTCCGAGTTTATGGTGTGGTCACCCACGAATGCGGGTATCTTTATACCCGATTTCATTTCCGAGCCATCTAAGTAAGCCAAGTGAAATTAATATGTAAATGGATTTTAAAGTGAAAATAAAACTACTTTCTCATTATTTTGTTGCTTAGATAAGACGCTTCTCCGACAATAAGAAGATGGTTATAGTCATCCACACATGGGCATTCTAATTTTTCCGCGTTTCAAGTTACCTGACATTAAAATCTTTTCGAGTCTTAATAGGAGATACACCCTCAGGAGTTTTCTCTGTTGGAGTATAGAATTTGGTCACTTCTTTTGATATCCATATCACTGCAAAATTGAAGGTACCCCTCAGCGTAAATTTCCCAACCAGTAATTTTGAATTGCCCATATTTGGAAATGATAATTTGCTGCCCTTATCGGCATGGCGTGTACACACTGTGCTGCAGGGGCGAAGAGAAGGGGATTTTGTACGCTTTATCTTAGCTTTGCATGGCTACCCTACACAACTGCCAAGTAGTCAATCACTCATGAATGTAATTGCAAATTATACCAGTAATTACGTACAATCATCTTCTAGGCTTTTCAGGAAAAACAGAAGTTTGGTCCCCAAAATGTCTTGGTTCCACACACACCTGAGAAATTAGTTGGTTGCTTGAAGATGTTTGCGGTTACAAATTTGGGTGCGTGATGATTCCTTGTGGAAATAACATGGGCCAACAAGAAAAGGATTCTTGTATGATGGTAGAGCTGTGGGCACTTTTCTTCAACTTTAGCCAAAATATCTGCCAAATTACTTTTCCCTACCTCGATTGAGTGCCAAGAAAAGCAAGACAAATATCATGCATGTGGTTGTTTGGATGGGTTTGTTGAAACACTTGTAAGGAACTTGCCACCAACCTGATACTTTGCTGCAAAAAATGTGCCGAAAAAGGAGTTCTTAACCTCTAGCCATACACTACTTTTAGCACTTTTTAAGAAAATAATAATAATCGGTCCCAGTTCTTGACAAGTACCTTGTTATGATTTATACCAAATACTAATTATAAGCAGCATACTTTTTGGAAGCAAAGACCTAGTGGCTATTTCCGATAATATATATTTTGTAGTGCACGAGGATCATTATGTAATCGTCTGGTGTCGCATTTTTCATGGCCATCGTCATGTAGTTTCCATTTGAAGATACTTTCTTCTTTTGGTTTAGAAAGCATACTTTTTCTACATATTTTTCCTCTTTTAGTGATTGTAGCTTTTCGAGAGAAAGGTAAGTATTCGGTAGATCCTTCCTTTCAGTAAGTCCTACTATATGGGGTCCTCTGCACAAAATGTCTGGGAATGCGAGTGATGTATTGTAAATAGTAGGTGTACAAATTCTATGAGCTATGATGCAATCAACATGTTCTTAAGTAGAGGCTCTTCATGATTTTTTGTGAAAAACGAGAAAAATAAAACTGAAAGATAAAGGAAAAAACAAATAGATGAAGACGGATACAGATTCAGGGACGTCTTCGACAAGTTTGTGTGTACATCCAGTTTGCAAATGAGTATCAGAGAGTATATACTCTCTATGAGTATTGACCATTTTCCTTGTACACTCCGTAATTCTAAATGTTAGGATTGTGACAAGATTGTGTTACTATCAATCGAAATGATTGAACTAAAGTTGAAAGGGATGCATCTGATGGTCCATTTTAGCTTGGCTCGAATAATGTGAAATGGCCTTGCACTTGGCACTGCATTATGTTGATTGAACACTACGTACAGTAAAATCATTCCTGCATGGAAAACATGAAATAGTTCCTCAACTCTAATAAATACACCTTGAAATTTAATATACGCACAGCATGCAAATGCTGGCAATTTGTTTGGAACTTCATTGTTGGCATAAACGCATGTCTTCTTGAACTGAAGAATTACCCTTTTAATTGTACACAGCCATGCCATTTTATCATGGGTGTCCATCAGACATTTAACAACTTGTTAGGAGAATGTAGTTTGGGAAAGAAATTTAAAGGTTCCCATTTTAACAAATATTTTATTGTTAATTCATAAAGGTATTGAAAGTTTACAATAGTCTACCTGAAGATCCAATGTACGTGTGCTGAATGGCGTTCTTACTTTATCTTGTGTGGTATGAACCAGACATTGTGGCAAATAAAGTTCAAATAGAAAGACCCTCAGGACAAAATCCATGCTTAGTACTGATATATATAATAATTGTACAGGGGAGTTGTTAATTCATTCTGATGCATCATGGCAGCATTCAATAAGATAGATCTACCTTTGAACCAAGTGGCAACGTTGTTAATAGATGCTTCACGTACATCAGTTTCAAAGATAGGACACTGTTATTGTTGATTTGAGACGAAGAAAACCTAAGATCACACAAAGGAATGATCAAGTGTGGACAATTGCAGAATATTTATGTTTAAAATTCCTTGAAATAGTTGAATTCTGTTTACTTGTACTTGTGGTGAATTCATTACATTTGATTCATTCGTATTTGCTGCATGAATATCCGCTGAAGACTTCAAGAGCACTTGGTTGTGCTGTTATGATATGACCACACAGTGTCACAGGGTCTTCTGCGATGATAGTTTGACTCTCCTCCTTCCCAGTGGAGACCAGATTACTTAGAAACTGTGTATGGCTTAGATCTACAAAATCCAGTGCTCGGTCAGCTGCTCATACTCACTTGGCAGCTTCTCCACTGACTTGAGTAGTCCAGAGCAATGGGGCGTTGTTTTCACCCTTTGAGGCCTTCCAGGATCAAAATGACCTGCACTAATGCCAAAGCCAATTACTGTAGTTTTACCTGCAGGGCCAAAACGGATCACAGAGGTCAAACTGGTGGGTGGTGGTACCCCATGAACAAGACGACACGAGGCATTCAACTGAGGTCCATCTTTTACCCTGTCCGTTGACCCAAGATGAAGGTCCTTCTAGAAAGAGAGACGAATGTTAAAATCTCTTCAAAGGTAGTTGTAGTTGTTTCGGGTTAAAGGTTTAGGTCGATTCTAGTCCCCGGGGCTAAAAAGAACGTTTAACTTTACTCATTCATAATCATCTTGCACAGAAAAGCTCTCAAAAGGGTCAAGCAAACAGGGGACCTCAGCTCTCTCCAGTTTTTAACACTATTTCATGTACAGTGTGCCTCAGGGTCAGTTAAACATTTTCTTCAAATGAATTATGAGTGATAGTTGTTCAGAAGGATTGTTGCCCTGACTACTTGACCTTTGAACTCTGCGCTTCCAACCCGGCTAACTAATGTGGATCTGTGATACTTTTGTATATATTCATTGCACACGTGATGCTGTGATAAAGTAGAGAAAAAAGACATGATTTTCAAGCTTGGTCGAATTCGAAAAGCGAAAGGAGCCTTACAATGTTTAGCCCCTACGTTGTAAAATTTGCATTTCATTTTTTTTCATTTATTTCACGAAATATCTACCTGACATCGTTCATTGTAATGGGAAAAACAGAAACCATTTGCTTACAGTCTGAGAAGGTTTAACCGCAACCTCAGATTTTTTTAATGATAACTTCTGAAATGACTGAATTTGGAACAAAAAACTGAACAGAGGGTTCTGATGCAGTATTTTAATTGCAGATCAGCAAGCACAAAATTACTATGTGACGATATCTGTATCTAGAACGGTAGGACATGTATTAGCCAGATGACATACAACACACAAAACGATGCAGCAAATAAATGCCGAACTTTAACAGGTTTTGAGCCAAGATGGGCATTTGTTCTGGTCAGTTCACTCGCAGATTGATTCTTTCTGACAACACTTTCAAGCATTCCTTGTTGGAATGTACAATTGGAAACTTTTGGAACGAACCTTCCAGTTAGTTAAACAAGGTGAAAGGTCTAAATAGGCTCTGCTGAATTGTAAAGAAAAGGAAGCTGATTGTGGAGCCAATGTTCTCAGCTGTGGTCACTTGACTTCAGGCTAAATTCAGGTTCTTTCCATGTGGAACGCTGCTGTAAAATAAAAAGACAAGTAACTCTCGGATCTTAAATTAATAACATTAATTAAGAGTAATGCGGGACAGACACATTTCAAATTGAACCGCAATAAGAATGCCTTTCAGTCGAAGGCATACCATCCACGTATCACATAGATCACAAAAACACACACAATCTAAAACTTAAAATTAATGATTTAACATTTGACCTTGATATTGAGTGACCTTGACCATAACCTTCAGATGACCTTGTCTATTTAAGCATGTTTGAGTGGAATGCAAATTTATAGTTTGGGTAAAATATATATCATAAAAATACATTTGACCGTGACATTGACTCTATGACCTCGTTACTCAAACTTGACCCAGATATGATTGCAATATAACTGCATTCTGAAAATGAAGTTCCTAGCTTCAGTGGTTCAAAGGTTATATATAGTCTGAATAGACAGACAGACACTAAGTGAAATTATTAAACGCAGATGTTAATGAATTAGATTCACAAATTCGAAATTGTCATTTTTTCGCCTGAAAGTTGTGCCTCAAAAACATTGATTTTGTAACAGCATTTGTTGTCAACCAGTTAGGTACAAGTTAGATCGACTTTCTATAATTGTACCTGACAGAAAAAGTGCCTTGAAAAATTAACGGCACCACCTTGACCAGCTACCGGTTTATTAGTGTCCCTGTTTAAATTTATTTGTGATTGATACCTCTGAGTAATATATATTTTTCATCGTGTTGAATGTGCAAGTATAATGTTGCATGTCAATCAGCTCTTGGAGGATTACTTTGAAGTGTTCAAGGCAAATGGTCAGTTTCAAATGCAAAGGGCTCCAGGGGTCATAGATTATTAAAGGAATGGAGATTTTGGTGAAATATTACTTTTGTAGTTGATACTCTTTGTGATATTGTACATATGGCCACAAACCTCCTGATTTTCACTATACTTCGTGTTGTACGGGAATGCGTGTTATTATTCTAATTGTGCATCGCAAGCGATGTTGATTGAAAACGGAAAATGAAAACCAACGTAATTGCCATATGTTATGAAAAGTCAGTAAATTGGACAGAAATTGTAAAACGCAGTGGTATGTATACCCCATTTAGGTATGTTGTTTTCACTAAGAAATTAAAACCAACCAAAATGTTTTGGAGGAAGAAATTCCCTTTTTGATGAAATATGACGTTTTCATGGAAAAGCGTCAAGAAATGATAGGCAGTTGGAAATGACCAGCAGGTTCATCAGGTACAAATATCTTTGATGTATACCTTATCAACGTGGGGGTCCAGGGGCAAATCAACCCCTTTACCATAATTCTTATTTTACATTGTCAATCACACATGGACGTCAATCCCTCCTTTTGTGGAATTACAATGTCCGTAATAAGGTTTGATTGTTCTCTGCACATGCTTACAAAATACAGCTTTCCTGGTATGCGGGAATATTTTATCAGTACATGCCTCCGATAGAGAACGGAGATCTTTTATTGATTTTCCATTTATAACTATCATATTTACAAGTGTGGATCTAATTATATACTTATTTGTTGAAGAAAACTATGTTATTACAATATCATGAATATGAATAGCAGATTTGCGGCTGTGTTCATAAATGATACATTCTTATGATTATTGTAACCATATTGCATGTAAATTGAAAAATATTTAAAAGTTTTCAATACTGAAACCAACGTTTATTGCTGAGGGGGGGGGGGGGGGGTTGGTGACCAACTCTCAACTTTTGATGCTGAGTCCAAATCTGCTAAAATCCTATGTCCCCTATGTTGAAGGTTTTTGCTGAAAATTTTCTTTCTAAGTTTTTTGACAAACAGTTTCCAAGTTGTCTCTGTCGATAACAAGTGTACGCGGAACCATAAATATGGGAAGAGTGTTCACTGTTGTGAATTGTCCTCTCAGGAGCTGTAAACATGTCATAAACATGGTAGCGTGGCATTTACTCGTCTAGTCTCTGGAAAACATTTTTGTTGAGTTTCTGAGTTATCAGTGACACAATGTGGGTCGACATACATTGTGGCAGGACGGAAGGCGGTGGGAGTGCGGGGGGTTTGGGAGCGGCAGTTGACTGGTAACAATTTTTAGGCATCTTCCAGAAACACATATTCCCAGAAACGGAAGAACACTTTCAATGCAATCAGCAGCTTCAATTCTGACGCAAGCTTGTTTATTGACAAAAGTCTTTCTCTTGACTTGAATAGTTTAGCTCAAAAACTTTTGCTGACACAACCAGCCCAGGACTGTTTCCAGTAGGCAAACTGTCATTTCAATTCAAGATACATACTGTAGCTATTTGACTGAATTTTGTTTCATTGCACTCTTATTTGGACCCATCAAGTACACATTGAGCTTGAAGGGGTAGCTCAAGTACAATATTCAACAGACCGCTTTGCAGTTTATTTTGTTTGGACGAACGACACTTGGTGCTGATCCACATCAATTTTTGTAGCAATTTAACTTTCCACAATTTCTGTGGGCGCAGCGTGCCATTAATAGCAAAAATTCCGAGCTTCACCAGAGATGATAAAACCCATAATGTCCACAAAAATACAATCTATCTCTATCTTTTCTTTGAATATTTCACTTAATTTATTACGAAATTCCTTAAAACGCAAAAACTACCATTCTGTAGATCATAGTTAATTTAACAACTTTACCGCAAATGAAACTGAATTATTGAATAACAATATACCAAAGGGTCCGTATTCCCTGGATATTTCTATCAACTCCACGAGAAATGAGGCCCCCTCGAATCGGCTCCGCGCATTACCAACCCCCCCCCCAAAAAAAACAAAAAAAAAACATCCCTACCCACCCACCAAAATAGGGAATTTGTGATTTTGTCATTTTGAACTCGGGAAAGTAGATCAACACTAATATCAGTCCACGTAAAGATCGCGGTGTTGCTGGGATGTTTGATGCTTACAATATATCATTGAAACACAACCCCCCACATAAGATCCATGCGTCACAAACCCAAGGCTATCTCTAACACAATACAAAATGCATCAACACTCAAGTATTTGTTTCTTGCAACAAAAAAAAAACTTACAAAAAGTCTACATCTGGCTTTTGTGAAAAACGATAGCGTTTTTCAATTGAGAATGTTGCAAAGAATAAAAATTATTTGGATGCAAATTGTAGGAGATTGTAGTGTTTGTCGAATGTTTCCTGTTTATACACTATCTGTCTGTTGCACAAGATGTTGTTCTCTGGCCAAATTCCTAATTTTGGCTCAAAGCTCGGCCGTTTTTAGCTCTAGTCAAAATCCTGTGTAGTTGTCAACGTAAACGCTTCACGTCACCTGTGTGGTGGTCACTTTCGCCTCAAGTTTGCAGATCTAAATTGAACACGCAAATGATTTCTCAGTCATCAATATTCAATTTCTTGTGATACCTGACAATTACTATTCGTTTCTATTCTTAAACATTGCATGAAATGTTAAATTTGCTAGATACACAATTGTGTTTTTGAAAAGTATTTTATTATCTATTGATATGTACATGTTCAAAGTTTTAAAAAAAATCCATGGTAGCTACTCTTGTCAAAAAATAATTGACTTGAAGTAAAAGAAAGTTACATTGAAGAAACCACATCACATGCATGTAAATGGCACATTTTTCTATTTGTTTAGCGTCTCTTGATGAGTGTACAAATTTGAAATCTAAGTTTGCACCACACCTTTACCCATACATTACGTGTATCTATTGGCCTAACAATAACTTTTTTCAATTCTACAGTCTGTCACCAGCCTTTCACTATCTGGACTAAAATGATGAAATTGGTCAGTTAATGTAATTTAGACAGATCTATTTTGTAATAGATAGACCTGTTTGGTAGCTTGAAAATGAATAGATGTACTACGATGTGGCTCCCCATCACTGAGCACTGACTATCCATTGTACTTTTTGAGCTGATTTCTTAAGTTCATTTGGCGTGATGCATTTAAGGTTGACCTACCACTAATGCTCTCCAACTATGAAGCCTGCCTGCATGGATCATTCATAATCTTTCTCTTTATTACTGCGTCAACAATGAATTTGAAAATAAAACCCATTGGCAAAGCGTTATTTAACCGTGTTTTATAATTTCGCCGATTCGCCATGAGAGTAAATAACTTAAGTTGATGCAATGGTCCTGAATTAGCCAATTTAGAAATGTTCAATATAAAACCTCTGGATTTATTTCGCTTAATTCTTTAGAATGAAATCTGGTCCAAATCGAATTAGAACATTTAATTTCAACTGAAAAGGTGACGCGAAAACAGCCTGAGTGCATTTAATTAATGTTATTTGAATGTCATTCAGATAGATAATGTTCAAGAATAACAAAGGTTGGCCATAGTGCTACGAACTTTTCAAGGTGTATGGGATAACCTCAAATACAGCTAAGTCTTCCGGCTGATAATCCATATTTATTCTACAAATATAAGAAGACAGGTTCCTAGAAAATTATTTTATCTTCCAGTTCTATGACCAGGGAAACTGATTATATAATATTTCGTTATTTATTCCAAAGCACTTGTTTCCAACTATGGCTGCATGCAGGTGACCATCTGATGTATTGCTTGTTCAGTTGCAAGACAAGCTATTTAAGTCAATAAGTATTTCCCTCTTGAGTTATGCATTTCATAATTCCATTCCGCAAAGAATCTTACAAAAGGCACTTGGCTAATTAGCAATTGCCAGTGATGGCGTGGGGAGTGGCGGCATATGGGATTTAAATTTTACATCATAGTTACGCATTCATGTCATATGCGGCTTTTGTGCGGGCACAGAACCTTCGTTTAAATACATGCGCAAACATTTTGACATGAGGCTTTTTGATTCATGGTTGACTATTTGAAGCATGAAATCATGTGTAGATATAAAGGCAAGCTTGGCATGGGTTAGAGAGGGTGAATAAATAAAAGTGTTAGAGAAATGTAAAGAGTACGATGCTATTTCAAACTTTCAGACGTGAAAGTCTCGGAATAAAGGATAAAAGGAAAGAAATGAAGTATATTTTAACCACAATAATACTGGTCACCTATGGCATGGCTTGAAATTTTAGTTTTATGATCTTTTTTGGTGTTTTTAATGGAAAATTTGACTAAAATAGTGGGTTGATACTTCCTTTCTCGCATACCCAGCAATACTGGATCCACCCCTGCAACACCAAAAAGTCCATGTTTTTCTTCACTTCCTTCTAAAGTTTGCTTTTTTGTAGAAGATATGACTACGTTAACTCAAGGTTCTTGTGACTAAAAATGCGTTGAAATGGTTACGACAGCACGGAATACACGTCATGATTCAAACTACCTGAGCACCGAGATGTCAACTCTCTGATGGTAATGTACATATTTGGTCTGGTGTACGCCTGTTGTACGCCGATACCCCTTAGGTCGTTACGCGATATCTACATGTTATCCTTTACATTACTTGACAAGGGAGAACCGGATTAAAATTTTTCTTAGTACACATTTACATCCGGTTTGTCCATGGATTGTAATCCATTTCAACGCATCAGCGTCGCATCTCACCCTGAATAACTGAAAGCCATACAATACCCACAGTAACAATAGTCTGAAGAGACCAAATACTTTATTTCCTGGCACAATTAGAACTCCATTGTTTGCCTTGAAATGACACCCTTTTATGCCAACGCCATTGTTATTTTTTACCATCTACTTTTTTCCAGTTGAAGGAAGGGCTTTTAACATTCCAGCACATCAAAACACCCAAGCTTGATGAAAGTAATCAAGGGGTAGATGATTAAAACTCCACAGATACGCATCACTCGAGGTGCACATTGTGTTTCGCCCATTTGTGGGGGGTAAAATCACTGACCCGTAGTTGAAATAGGATGAAATACAGATGTAGGTTCTGTAGAGTAATGACAGTTCTTTTTTTGTAAACTTATTCATGTTCAACAAAATTGATGTGCTCTCTCAAGTTCCTTTTTTAGTGCATTTTATTTGTTTATCTCTACAGGCAAGGCTCGTCTAACGTATTCGTTAGATCTTTTGTTCGTGGATGACAAGTTTTAAATATAAAAAGAGACATGATGATTGATAATACTTGTTGCAGCTAAGATCGTCAAAGCCTTAACAAAGGAACTTTCATGAATTGAATTAAATCTTTAGAAATGATTTCTTTCGAGTCCACTATTTGTGTGAGAATTTTGCTCCCTTCAAGATTAAGACCGTGCAAAGCGCTGGTCCTTGTTTCGGGTTTTAGGGATTGTAATGTGTCACAAATTCTTGTAATGTGCCAATTTGTTTGTAATGCACCAGTACTGTTATGTACCAACCAATATATACCTATTCACCCTAAGTAACATTTATATCCCATTTCCAATCCAAAACTAAATAAAAACTTGTATAAAAATAAAATTTGTGTTACCTATGGACATAAAAAATTAAATAAAATAAAAGCTCAAAGTGCAGTGTGACACAATGCTACCAAGCATTCTTGTTTTTGTAATGTGCCACAAATTCTTGTAATGTGCCAGCACATTACAAAAAAAATGCAATACCTTCTAGTACATAGCACCAGAAACTGATGACATTATTTTGTAATGCGTTGCATTACGAAAAAATTGGCATATTACAAGAATTTATGATGCATTACAAAAAAAACTGGTTCCCGAAACCCGCAAACTGGTACCGAAAACCCGAAACAAGAACCATTGCTTTTTGCGGCCTCTTCAAGATTGAAGTACTTGATTGTCTAAGTTATTATGTCTGTTTCTGTCTGTCAGTGTGTACGCTGTAACTTTGGACTACTGAAGCTGCGAGCCTCATTTTTGAGTGTACAGACATATCTTGATAATATCTAGGTCAAGTATGAGTATAAAGGTAATTGGGTCAAGGTCAGATGGGTAAAACTTGTTGAATGATCAAAGTCATCTGAAAGTAAAGGTCAATGTTGCTCAATGTTAAGGTCATACAGAGGTAAAAGTAAAGAAATCAATTTGATATGTGTTGTAAATGTTTTTGTGATCTTTGTGTTATTTGGATGTTTTCAAGGTTTTTCAAATTACTGCGATAATTTTTAATTTTTTGACTGCCCCCGAACGAAAGCAAATTCTACGTTGTGTCCATTGTCTCCCATTGTTTGTATCATTTTCTGATTAGGCTCCACTGCTCAGTGAATTCGATGAAAATATTATGAAGATTTTCATGATTTCTGGAAACATCTTTTCGCCTTTTATTTCGAGTGTCACGCATACATTTATGTCACGAAAGGATTGACACATAATTTGCATGTTGCCAAGCAAACAAGAATCACCCTGCAGGAAGTTCAATGAATTCATCCATTTGCGAGGATATCAGTAAATTCTGCGCCAATGTAAGTCAATGGGAGGGCTATTTTTCATGCTCATTTTCGGTGGCATATCCACAAATATCAAAGTCATCTGAAATTTATTCCTTATTTGGCCAATGTAGCTCAGATGTCCAATTAGTTACCTTTAATTATATATGGATATTGAAAGATAATATTGGCAAGAATCATAGAAATCTTTCAATTTTCAGAACTATGTGTTTTTCAAGATCAGTAAATTAATTGACTAATGGTGACAAACCAGTTCAATCCAGTTTTAGCAAGTTTATGTAGTCAATAAATTCTGCTTAACTGTCCACACCACTATAATTCCCATTGGGACTCAATAAATTCTGACTAGGTAAGTAGGCTGGATCAGTAAATTCTGCTGAATGCAGAAAAACTTAGGTAGGCAGAATTTGCAGTCAGAATATATTGAACCTCTGAGTATTTCATTGATAATTAGACCATTTATAAATTGAAATTTTGAAATATGGCCATGTAGCTCAGATCTACTCACTAATGCATGTAATTTTATGTAGGAATTAGCAGGATTCAATCACTAGTTAATTCTGTATGTGTTGAAATACAATTGTTGCCACTATTATCTTTCAATGTGTCTATAAAATTATAACCAACTGATTGGACATCAAATCTACACTCGCTAAATAAGAGATAAATTTCAGAAGAATTTGATAGTTGTGGATAATATGCATGAAAACCAGCCCTCCCATTCATTTACATTGGGGAAGAATTTATGGATCTCCTCACAAATGGCAGAATTCATTGAACTTCCTGCAGGGTAGTCAAGAGTGGCGCACTGTTCTAAGGAGTTGCAAGGCAGTACTTCGGGCAAAAATTTTACCTTTTTGCCTCAAAAACAGTGGCTTTGTAGCTCATCGTATGAAGGCAACAACTTGATCTACAAAGATGAGTTTTCATCGTATGATCATGAAAGCTTGGACAAGAACTGTTCTTTCTTGAAAGATCTAATAAATATTTTGAAATTGCTGTCTCGGTGAAGCATTGAGAGAAAATTACTCAACAATGGATCGCAATTAGTAGGAGTTTCAGCTACGATCAGGCCTTCATATAATGAACAAGTTGGGTGTTCAATTATGCCTCTAATCCACAGCTGATTAAAAGAAATCATTATTGGCTCCTTGTACGTCTGATAATATTAACCTGAGTCACTTAATTGACAGACCAATTACTATAACTCTCTTTTGGAGTTTCGTTAAGCTTTCAGGGAAACAAAGTTGGTTACAGATCAAAAGAAAAATGTTTCTTTTGGAAAATATAAAGAAGTTACTATCTTATTTTTTCTGAAAAAAAAATTTGAAATTGTGTCTTCATGAGAATTTATTTATTTATACAGAACGTTTACAATGTGAAGATGTTCTACAGAAAGAATCACCGTTATCCAAGTTGCAAAATTGGATTTTATAGAAATCTCATTTGTGGTTTATGACGCCAAATTTCAGATTCCAGACGATCTGGGGTGATGGTAATTCTTTCTTTTGAAGAGAGCCATTTTCACGATAGATTATGCCTTCAGTTATTTACATCTTTAATGTAGTTACAAAAATAAATTAAGGTAAATTTTTTTTCAAATAAAGCTTTCATGCTAAGTGAACGTTGTTAATTTTGTCAGCACATACGTGTGATAATAGCTCAAAAAAGAAAATAATGATGTTGTCCCCTGTTTTACTTTACTTTTATTGTCATTTGTTAAAACAGAACATTTACTTATCTTCAATTAACTTCAATGAATCCTTCGAAGACTAACATCACAAGCGTTACTTTATGACTGAAAAGTAATAGCATCAGCAATCTCTTTATTGTCTGTTGTGAATCTTTTACCACAACAGACACTATTTGTGGTATTAGCAGTATGTATGTGTTTGCCATGTGCATTTAAAATTTTTATAACCCCCATCTCGCACAATATTAGTTATTATTTGACTTCATGATTTGATACGGAGTAGTATTTTACATGACTATACAAGAAAAAAGTTATTGGTTATCTACTTCACCCTTTCTGGCTGATTACATATTTTTCAGCCAAGTGTTTCTGTCGCCTTCTGAAATATGGGAAGAGACCAGGGGAGGCGGGCAGCAGAAACAGGGATGCCTCCATTAAACTTGTACTATATTTTTATTTTCTTGCCTGTGAAATTTCCTTTAGTCGATAGAGTCGTATCCGGAACATTCTTTACTGCAGCTGGTGTGAAAGGGCAATTTAAAATGTATCTTATCAATTCTGCCATTTATCACCGCATTATGCTCTTGTTACCCTGTATCTGCAGGTATTCAATAATAAAGCGAACATATTGAGTGAGAGCGCCAATAGAAACCGCCGTCCTGTGGCATTCGCAACCGTCTGGCAACTGTTTCTCTTCACGTTTAAATCGACCTCTGGAACCTACAGAATTGGAAACGTATTGTTAAGTATATCTACCTTTACGAGACGTAGCTATGATTCTTCACGCTTCGCAAACAAATACTGCAATATTTAAGTCAATATTGAATGAGACTTTAAGGAAAGATTTTGGGTGTTTTTCGTGTAGACTATATATATGTAATATTTCAAAATATTAATTTTTCTTCAGGGGAACTTCAGGTGTTATCTGTATCTGTAGGTGTTTCCGTCAACTAGGTCTTAGAAATGTGTAATGTCACAACGTGTTTGATTGTATTTGAAATGTTTGAATCCACATGCATGACAGGTGTTATCCAAGGTTATAATTTCTGAAAGCAACAATGTAACGCATCCCTTTGAAAAAACGACGACTCACCTTTAGGATGAGGCGGCCTTAATGATCCCCAGCAGCCACGGGGCCACTGCCATGACAGTATCGCTTCCAACCAGTCATCGCGAAAGAACTGTCTGTATCCCAGCATACCACACAGTGCCGCTGTATTAGATTAAAGGGAAAGAATATGTCTCAAATTCTAGGTGTTTTCGTAAAATTTTACATTAGAAATAAATCTATCTACAATTCTACTGGCAATCCAACAGACAAAATAATCAGCTTTTCTCTTGTTAATAGTTTTGAAGCTGGCACAATAGTTAGAAACTTTCACTGACGTATTCCACTTTGTGAAGTTTTGACAGAAAGATACATAACAAAGAGATATGCCCCGGTCGCTATTAGACGAATCGTCTTTTCCATGGATATTTAATGAATAGATCTATTGTTTGATATACAAAGAAATTTCTACGGGGAGCTCAGCTACAATATGTTGTTTGTATCTAGGAATGCCATTTGGTACACTTCACCTAAAGAACTTTCGTAATGCAGCTGCTGTCTCTCGTATTTAAATGGATGATTTTTGTTGGATGTAATTTGTATTCCACAATAGTTTTGTTCGTTACGCTGAGACGAATATAGCCTTCGCAATAACGGGCAAAGAGTGAAAAGGAATAACTTCATTTAGGATCTTTTTCACTATGTATGCATGACAGTAAAATTGCATTAGGAAGCTCGTGAAGGAAATAATGTACTATTATTCGCAGATTAAGTTGTTGAAAGGAAAGTTTTTTCCTTTGCAACTACATTTCTTCCAGCTATATCTAAAACTTTGGGAAATATTTCTGGAAGAAAGGTTGGCAAAAGACCGCTTACAGAAGCTTATTCTTTTCTCTTGCCCTTTTCTTATTTGTCATTACTTTCTTCGCTTTCAGCAAATATCAGGTAAAACCTGTTTTATTTTGATGTGAAAATTGCCTTAGTTAACTTCACTGAATGTGCCAAGAGAATCAAAGACATGAGATGCCGCATTAAGATTCAATTCCAGGGCTTTTACTGTACATTCCTGCCTTTCATTCCACTTATATATAAAAATCACATCGACTGACAAAAAACTATCCCGATGGTTTGTGTCCTTGTTTCATGGTGATAGAATGCTGTTTCAGTCAACTAAATCTTCCCTTTCAAAGCCTAGATAAAATGTACAACCACTAGGAGAGATGGTCATTCTGTCAGGAAATTACCCATGAAGTGTGATTACTTGTCCGGGACGCTTTTGATCACAATGGATGACACTGCAATTTGTGACGGATCAAGTTTTCCTCGTTATTAGCCTTTCATTTCCTTTTCAAATCTTCGTTACAAGTAAATATCCGTGTTTATTTATCTTTATCACACAGAAATAACTAAAGTGTGCAGAGAATTGCTATAACTACTGCTGCAAGACTGTGATATATAAAGGATGCTCATGGGTAAGCGAGTGCCAGAGAGGGGGGGGGCTCTTAGGACAAGCTGCCCTTCTCATCCGGAGGCCCAAAATAGACCATTTGGGGTCCCGCTTAATTTTTCTCTAATTTGTTTGGCCTTACTTCATTCACTCAGAATATTTACTCTTTAACATTTCATTATTTTACATAACTCAAATAAGAAAATTTCCAGCCTTGCTTCACTTGACTTCACTGCAAACTTAAAGTAAGAGTCCTAGTTTCACATACTTTAGAGCACTGGATGTACTCTGTTCTTTTAAATTAGCCCCTTATTTTCTTCAGCATATCAACAAATGCAATAACAATTTTTTATCTGCTATAAATATAAAATTCCCTTTGTAATACATTGGCTGAGGTTAATAATTAAAATAATATGCTACAGTCTCACTATATTTGCCTATTTTTCAGCACTTACATCAAAACATTTACATTATCAAAAAGGCAGAACTTTTTAATGAATATAAAACAAAACTATGTAAAATTTGCAAACATAGAAATATCTCAAATTATTGAAGGTTAATGCATTATTTGTATCAATTTTTGGTGTTCAACTAAATATCAGAAATATCACACTCTAAAATGTGGGAGAGTGCATATTTGAAGACCAAAAGCCCAAAAGGTTCGAGGACCCTCTAGTACGCCTCAGACCCCTGATTGCAACATGGCTTGCTACAATCAGCCAACTCTTCCAACTTAAATTCCGAGCTGGCTCGTTTAGTCGTTTAGCTTCCCATTTAATTCAATTCAATTATTAAAAGTACCGTTTACTTACGTATTTCCATAAAAAGGTCTTGTCGACCCTCTGGATATCCTTCCAAGTAAATATCTCTGGCCTCTGCCAACATGTTGGCGCAAAAACCACCGTTCAGTTTGTCAATCTCATTAAGGAATTCACCTTTGAAGCAGCCAAACTGAAACAAAGACACTTTCATACACATATTTCGTCTTATAGCTCGGATCGGAAATGGCAGTAAATTCTGAAGTGACGTCATGACGTCAAGTATAGCTTTCGTTTTGTTACTTTTTGTTTCAATGTCAGTCAGTTCTAGATAGGTAAAATTTCAGAAGCATTATCCCAATTCAAAGACAATATTCAACAAGAATGCTTTTCATTCGAAGGCGCACCATTTTCATGACACATTGATCACAAAAACATTTACAATCTAAGATTTAAAATTGACTTTTTAAACAATGACCTTGATATTGAGTAACCTTGACCTTGACCTTCAGATGACATTGACCATTTGAAAATGTTTGACCCAATAACCTTGGTACTTTTTGACCTGGATATGGTCCAAATGTATCTGTATTCTAAAAATAAAATTCTTTTCTTCAGTGGTTCAAAGTTATACATACATACATACATACATACATACATACATACATACATACATACATACATACATACATACAGACAGACAGACAGACAAACAGACAGAACACACCTGTGCACACAGAACTGAGTGAAGTTATTACTGGCTCATTTAGAGTCAGCTTAGTCATTGAAAGAGGGCGTCCATAGTATTTGTGGAAGATAATAATAATAATAATAATTTATTCGTATCAAAGTTTACAATGAATCACTGCAATATTCGTTACTTTACCCTTTTTTCTTAATAGTACGATGATACAGGACGTATACAATCAAGCTTGATTTCCACCATGGTGGCTATACGCCCTCTTTTAAGTTTGAACTATTTAATATAACATAAGTAGTATGAAATGTAGAAGATGATATCGGATTGCTTCATATTTACATGTTGTTGACGGCTTGTTTGTTTGCAGTAATAAATAGTTATGATTGAGAAATACAGTTCGTTTATCATTTGAGTTGCATCCTATAATCCGGTTTGGTGTCGGTATACGTGATTTCTATTTCCAGTGTAACATACTGGATCTTACGTCAATAGATTCGTTCGTTAATCTGCAGTCAGAAGGGACTTCTGAACACTTTAACAAGTGCCTTGGCACTTTTATGATAAGTAGGACTACTTTTAGCTACAGTCATTGGTGAGAATTTATTTACACAGAATACCAACATGATGTCATAATGACAATGGGACAGCCTGTTGTGGCATTATGAGCCAATACTGACCATGCCTCGTCATCCTTACCATGCTGGAGAAGACCTAGCTGGAGCGAAGTAGAGGAGAGGGTAGTAGGATGGGTACCCTTACTTGGTGACCCTAGACCCCTCTCTCCCCCTCCCCCAAGACTGGGCCAGACCTAGCTGGGGGAGGGAGAGGAGAGTGGGAAGAGGAGGGTGGGTACTCTCACCAGGTAACCTACCCCCTCCCGTCCCCTGCTAGGTCTGGTCTGGGGGGAGGATCAGGGTACCCCTCTTTCCCTCCTCCCCATGAACAAAAGGATAACAAAAGGATAGACATGTCTAAAAACATTACCTTCCCTCGTCCTACGTACATGGTAGGTAATGAAGACCACGACTCGAATACCTACCGCCTCTCCAATTTCTAGGTAGAAGACTTCATGTGAGAGGGAGTAGCCGCTGTAGCCTTGCTTGGTCATCAGGTCCCAACACCTTTGCGTTACCTGACATGTTTCTGTAGTTTGTCCTCTGAAATATGAAATGGCATTCTTCCACTGTAGATCCACATTAGTGAAAACTAAATTAAAAAGCTTGGCGGAGAATTAATTATGCACGTTTTACTCATTTTCTAATAATTTCCCCTTCCAAGAACCACTGAAGTGGCTTCTAGTCTGAAGCAGCAAAGAATACAGCACGATCGGAAATACTTGTGCTATGACATGAGCTCATTTCTTCATCTTGAATTTTTCGCTTCCGGAAGACTTTGACTTTCGGCATATTCTTTTGATGTCTTTAAATATATTTCGGTGAAAAAAATTTTTTTTGAAGAAATATATCTTTTGAACATGCATTCTTATGAGAAGAGGTTCATTTGTATCGGTTATATCTGTAACACAGAAGACAATGCAACAACTAAATCAATTTATTTCGAGAAGAAATCTCATTTTAATGGTACCTTTTACTGCTAATCTTTAAATCGTGAAGTATAATGGTGTTCTTTTCAAAATAAGCCAATACCTATACTGTTTCGAAGTCACGACAAATACATGGCAGTATCAAATAAAGGCTCACACCTGAGAATGTATCATTGTAGCATCCGTTTTGAACTTGATGATCATCATTTTATTCTTAACAATAGGGAAAAGCTCAGTAACCTTTCACGAAACAGAATAATCCTTTACGCCATAATGGTATTTCTTTTTTAATGTATGGAAGCAAGAAACTAATTGCACTGTTTCTAAGAGTCTAGACACGTCTTTCACAAAAGAAAAATTATCTTAGTGTAGCATCCAAAAGTAAAACTCAAAAATAAATTTAGG
The DNA here is from genome assembly GCA_038406175.1 of Haplosyllis leylae. Lineage (NCBI taxonomy): Eukaryota > Metazoa > Annelida > Polychaeta > Phyllodocida > Syllidae > Haplosyllis > Haplosyllis leylae. The sequence continues at coordinate 3,319 of JBCAUG010059734.1, read as the reverse complement.
AAAATTGTTAGGATCTCCAGATCAATCCGTCAATGGAATGAATAGCTGCCCTAAATTAAAATCAAATTATATTTTGTTATGATGCAAACGAAAATACATAACACTTTAATATTTCAAATTATTTAGTACCAGCAACTCTTCCAGAAGGAGAGGAGAGGGGAGGCCAGGCCAGGGGGGGGTCCAGTCCTTTCTTGTCCAGTCTTTCCTGACCTCGGCTATTTTTCATAAAAGGTGGAATATTTGCTTCTTATTCGTCTTATTTTTACGATGAAGCTATTCATGAAAAGTAGGCAAATAAACCTTCTAAATAATAAAACTACTGACTTAGACTGGTACTATTCCAGACCTCACCAGAAACTCAAATAGCTCATCAGCAACTTACTTTTCATGACTTTTGTAATAAAAAAAAAACTTGGTTCTTCCTGAACTGATCCTTCCTGATGGGCCTCTAGAGCCTTTCCCATGATGTGTTGGGCAGAGGGAAGGGCGACCGGGTGATGTCTTGGGAAAGGGATATTGTCCTCCTGTGACACACATGACTGACATGACTGAAAACATTACCTTCCTGCAATATTCCAATGCGGCGTAAACGCTGATTGCTTAATTTGCTGAAACTGTTCACAGATTTTGTACTAAATGTCACTTGTGCTGTAACAATGGTAAAAGTATATTTGACAAGACTAAACTGCCATGTACTCCATTGGTCAAACCAGGAAGTTAAGCACAGCATAATAGTCATGTTATGAAGCAGTGCAGCGGCACAGAATTTCTATTCTTTCAAGTGTGGGACACCTCCAATCCGATGCTAGACTGTTTCAGTTTCAGAGTACTGAATAGACTTGCCTTATCATCTTCTGAATGAAATTGAGCCTCCTTTTGTGACAAGCTATTAAACTTGAGAGATCAGTAAGAAATATAAATGTGGTATTTCTAACCCTGTTCCAAAGAGTTCTGTTAAACATTCGTCTGAGTCGTCTTCTTGCATAGCTTCAGTGGAGTCGTGTTTGTTGAGTATCAGCGATCGGTCCACACTCCTGCTGCCATAATCTAGTGTCCAGAAACCCTTCTCCAATATAGCACCAATTCCTGTGATCATAATTACTAGACAATAATGGGCAAAATAAAATTCCAGATTGAAACATAAGAAATAAGATGGTAATTAAATAGATTCTTACAAATAGATTATTACAAATAAACATCTTTGTGTTTGGGGATTAAAAAGCTCCAACAAATGTACCTTTTGTGATAAAGAAGAAGAGAACTACATTCATTTGTTTATATATTGTGAATACGTTGAAAATTTTTGGAAAAATGTAGAAGAGTTTATGAATCAATTCAGTCGCGAACAGATAAATTTCCAATTGGATACGGTGTTTTTTCAATAGGTTAATACACGCACCCATTGGCCATATCAAGAATGTAATATGCTTATATGCAAAATACTATATCTACAGACAAAGGTGTTTGAAGCAACGCTTAAATATTTTTGAGTTCAAGGCATGGGTTTATAGAATAAGAAATTTCGAAAAATATTATGCCGTGAAAAATGATAAAATAGAAAAACACAACAGAAAGTGGGGTATTTTAAACTAAGAATAATATAGCAATAGTAATTTTACTAACACGCCAACAAATGTAAAAAGAATTCTTGTAATAAACGGCCTATGTTTGCCAAAAACCAAATAGATTCTTTCGGTCAGCACCTACACTTTCTACCAGACAATTTCAGAGGTATCCATGCTGTTTAATTTCATAGATGCCTGTCATATTTCACAGACAAGCGCCAAACGTTAAGTCCCTTTGTTACCTGATTTTTATTGTTTTCTATAATCGTTCTTTCTCGTTTGTCGGAATTGTCTGTTTCAAAAGAGGACTTTCCTTACTAGCTTTAAGGCCATCATACAATTACCCAGTCACTAAATTACTCAATTATTGTGGACACAATATAAGAAGAATACTCACGTTGATAATAAGTAGGCTGGGTCTCCCTGATGTAAGGAGTTGTTATGTCGCTGATTTTGTCTGCTTTGGCCTGCAGTTGTTGTATTTTCTCCAAAACACTGGACGGTAGTATTGGGGCATCTGGACCTTTCAGGTGATTCACTAAAACCTTCAGCTGACCTGTTGTCATAAGAAAAGATAAGTTTAATTAAATTCTTAAGTTAAGTTTCAATGGAAAGTACAAATGGTGTTTCACTGGAAAAAACAAATGCTTTTGACAACAAAAGTGTCTAGCAAAAGTCATAGGCTCAGTGTTTTGGGATTTCCAGTGGAGTAGTGATTTGACGAATAATTCAGTGAATTGTACGAGTTATATGAAAGCACAAAAATAATTACAGACTTTCTCTCCCTTCCTTCCTTTCGTTCCCTAATTAATTATGACCCTATTGAGTGCCACACATCAAAAATTTATTTTACATGGATGTGGGTGTGGAATAAGTTACATAATGGAGACACAGTTATAATCACCTTGTCATAAAATATAAGTGTTTAATATTTTAAACCTTGTTTCCTCTGTTACTTTCCCCACTCAAAGCATTACATTAACCTAAAAAGAGTTGAATTTGAATCAAACATTTGCATGAAGACATTTATCTATTCCAAGAATCCGGCGATAAAAATCGTGTCGTGTCTGAGACTAAGTATTAAAGAGGGTGACATAGATATGTTTCTCCATGCAAAACATAGTTCTCAGATCATTGTGTTGGCTGATTGTTTCCATAGATTTTCACAGATGAAAAGCAAATCCAATGATGTGACTCCAATCAAACACAGCTAAGAGCGTGGGTAGATCAGATCAAAATTTCATTCCTAATGGAAGCAAATTTAAGCTTGTTTAAATGTAGCATCCATAGAAACCTGATGGAAATTAGTACCGCTGTTTGTATAGCATCACCCTTGGGACTGATTGGTAAACCTAATCGGTTCGCTGATGCAATAAAACCTTTCAGTATCTGCGATTGACTAAGAGGATTGAGACAACAATTGCATTCCCGCAGGTTCGCCACATTTCTGTTGCCAATACACAATTTACATTCAGACTATCTACAAATGAAGCACATTGGTTCACATTGTTTGTGGCTTGAATTGGATTCGTTTTGCTATGCTGAAGGGAGAAGTACTTCCGATGATAGTATTAGAACGTGGCGACAAACTGATACTGGCTTCACATTCGGAGCTATATGAAATGGAGGAAAGTAGTGAGGAACTGTAGGTGTTTTATCCTTGGGTTATTGTCTTTGTAACCATAAGAATAACAGAGGCATTTGGGTTGCCTAAAACCGAGTTTATTCTCTAAATACAAAGTGATGTTGCTTCT
>JBCAUG010059624.1:0-23181 GCA_038406175.1 Haplosyllis leylae | reverse complement strand
GTCCCAAATTGCCGATTCGAAGTTGCCATGCGCTATGCTATAAGGTGGTTTAAGTGTAAACTTAAACCACCTAAAAATGGTGCCTCCAAACTCCTATTTTGGGCCTTTAAATCTGATTTGATTTCTAATTTTGGGCCTCCAAATCTCAGGGTCAGGGGGCCTGAGCCCCCACCCCCTGGATCCACCAGTGCATCAAGACCCCAATTTCCATGTACTGCTGATCAATCTCTTCACACATCTTTAATGAGCAGAAAATATCCCATCACAAGGGAATTGCCAATACTAACACATTTGTGATAAGATGAAGACACAGACCAGTTTTGGATGAATGATTAAAGATCTCCTGTCAAATTTTGATGCCCTTGAAACATTCTAGGCAGATTTTTTATTCTTGTAAAGAAAATTCTGGCATTCATTTGTGGGATGGTGCATGACATGGGAGGCTATCTACAATTTCAGTGAACCAGAAATACATTCAAATGGTTAGTAGATTTCCAAAACATTTTCTTGCAGCACTGCCAGAAAACACACCCTCCTCATTCAAATCACCCAGCTGCTGAGTAATTGAAAGAGTCTGTGTCTTTCCACACTTTCAAGCAATGTTTAAAACAATTATTTTTATTTTTGACTGAAAATATGAGGAAAAATTATAGTCCCAAGGCTACTGTCTCAGATTTTGTTAATACTGCTGAATATGTTTAATAGTTTTCATTAAGACATCAGAAGGGATAATTTGTCATCACTGGCAATATGCCTGGAAAAATCATTGAACATGGCTGTTACTGACACCTAGACTAACTTGCAATGTGGTTATATGCTGCAATGTATATTCTACACTATATTCTGTTAGTTTCTGAACAGGATGAGACCAAAAGATGAATAAAAAGCTGATGCGATAGTCTAATTCATGGACAGTGCAATTGGTGATAGTGACATCGGTTGATCGCCGGTCCCACGCAAGGAACCCAGAGCATTCAAGTTTACTGGTGTGCAGAACAGAAGTACAGTGATGTAAATGTCAGCAGTTCAATTTAATGGAAACTTTTTTTAACAGTATCACTGTCACATTTCTTTACATTTCATCTTTCCCAGTGATATTTAGTCTCTGCATCATGAACAATTTGTACCGGAAACAAGATTGAAAATTTGAAAGTCCCGAACACAGAGTACAAATTATTATGTGTATAAAACTTTAATTGGAAATATTTGCATAGACATGTACTGTATTTTGGTGCTGCATTTTTTTTGATGTAGACCATCAAGTACAACACAGAACTTTGAAATGTATTTTCCCTTAATTAAAAAAATCAGAACTTCTGTTAAAATGAAAAAGTATCTGAGGAAGAGTTACCACAGTCTGACCGGGCACAGTAACTAATTTGTTGGTTATTTTAGGAAGTTAGATTTTGGGAAATTAAAGACCCGGTGGGGTCTTTCGTGAAAATGCTTTCATCCCTTCAAAGATCTTCACATTCACTGAAGTTTCAGTTCTTCTTAACACCAGGTGAGTAAGCCTTATAGAACTAACAGGGTGACAACTGATCTGGCCTGGCTTAGATATCATCTGACTCCAACAGTTGTGAAATCAGTTGTTTTTCCGAGAATGCTGCGCCACAAATTACCAACAAGTGGCACACTAAAGGCGAAATCGTTGTGGCAACAAATGATGACTTGTCTACGCCGTCCGCAACAGGGAAAGGTTCAAAACAACAACAGGAACACGGCCATCAAAACACCCTCTGTGTAAAGGTTGTTCACCTCATTCCCGAGGTGGAACTGAGGTTAAACCGAGTGACATCCAACGTGCAATTCTTTTTGTAAATGGATTTAAAACAAATGTTCAATCCTTGAGTTACTGACATGCAAAGGGGAATTAAATAACTTTATCCACTGGAAATAGATTCTATTTTTGTGGAATTTTACGACAAAAAAATCTATGGAAATCAGGAAAGGAAAAAAAATTTAAAATAGGGAACAAACTTCACTCTACTGGTTTCAAGCGATGGTAAGTGTATCTTGTGGTCCCCCCTCCCAAGGCTCTTGTAGTTTTGTCCAAAAGTGGCATGGAACAAAGTCTTTTTACAATGATCTTTTAAGTACCGCATACGATTTCGATTTTTACATTAACTTGTCCCAGCTCGGCTACCCCAGTTCCCTAGTTGGCTTGCAGATCGTCCGAAGCAGCGGGTGGGGAAGAACAGAGACTGGTCTTAAAATTTTCCAGGAGGTAGATTATTGCAAATGCTTTTTAATAACTTAACAGTTACCTATTTCAGTGACGTGAATATGGCATAATTACTAACATCAATGTCAACTAATTTTAGTCAATACTAGTGCTTCAGTCCAGTTCATTATATATCAATATGTACTTGGAAACATATGGTAGTCATACCCCCTTTCAGGATATGCTTGGCAATCATCTACTTTTCCAAGTCAGTCACCAGAGATAATGATTCCATTTCTCTGACACACCCAAATGCAGTTAATATTTGTCCTGTAGTAGAACAGTCACAAATCCACACCTAATCTTGAAGTATTAAATTCTTTTTGTTCCTAGTAATTCAGCATTCTGGAAAATTTCCTTCAGTTTTCCTTTGCAAAAAATAATGTATCAAAAGGAGAGACTTATTTATGTTAATCTTTTTTCACTAATTTCTACACCTTTCACCCTTCTATCTTAAGTACCATATGTGTGAAGCAGGAATTTTAAATCACTTGTTTGAACTGTGATTCCATCCATTCCCAGTCTTTTCCATATGATATCGATATTTAAGAGCACACTTACCGCGCATGTATAATCTCGGTGAGGACATCGAGACGCTTTCGACGGACCGTGGTCTGCGTTGAGAGCCATTTTGTCACCTCATACTTCCACAGATATAAATCCAATGGCTAAAATTCATTAAAATTTTATTGGGAAAAACACATTAAATAGTTTCATGTAGCAGTTTAATAAAAGAAGGATATATTTATGACAATATATTTGTCAGCGTTGTGTTGTAATGGTCTAGTTGTCAGTACAAGGGCCACGTCATGGATGGCCTTGCTAATCCCTTTTGGAATGCTGACTGCAAGAGGTTTTTTTTGTTACAAGTAAGTACTTTACATGTAATATCTCAGAGGGAAATCATAAATAACACAAACAGTGAGGCTGACCTAATACCCATATATCTAATTCTTTACCTTCAACATACTCTCTGAGATTTTGAAAAAATAACTCTTCAGTATAATAATAAATAAACTTCATATTCTATTCTAGCATTGTCATCTTCTTTAATTAATAAAGTACCTGTACCAACATTTTTGTATCACTTCCCTCTATCTATTCAAATGTTTTCCGTACCCAAACCAAACTTCTGCACAATACCGGCAAGTAAAACATTCTTTCACACAAAACAACCCAGAAAAGACCTTTTTGTATTTTGACCAATGCCGCAATTTGTAGTAATTTTTGAAGAAACTAGAAGGAATAAACGTCTGGATATGTAAGTAATCCAGCAGCGACTTTAGACACTTGGTTGGGGGTGCCAGGAAACATGAAATTATTATGCGACGGACAAATTGTTTTAATTCAGGGTTCCCACATTTCCGGACTGACAAATTTTTCCAGGATTTTTATTATTTTTTGCAAAATTCCATGATTTTTTCGAGGTTTTCCAGGTGTACTTTCATTTCTCAAGGTTTTCCAGGAAATGTGGGAACCCTGCCTGAGCCTGTTTTGCAAAGTGTAAACATTGGAGTAGCTAGGTTTTCAGGACTTTGAAAATTTTTGGAAGCTAAGATACCACAACCCGCCTGCCCCTTGAAAACTGAACTTTGTGTTTTTGGGCCTAGTAAGCAAAGGTAGAACCCCTACCTATACTTTTTAAGCCTCCTAAGTTAAAAATTAACCTTATTTCTCTCATAATTATCCAGAATTTGACGAAGTGTGCATTTGGGACCTTTAGCCTTAAAGAAAGCAAACTCATTGTAGAAATTCTTGTTCTGACATTAACGTCCAACAATGCAACAATACTTTTGTGCAACCTTTGTGTGGAAAGTCTCTTTCATCTTTGTCAATGCTTTTTTTCAATGATGCGTAACAATGTCTAAGTTCTTTTCGTTGAATTACAAGAATAGTAATGTACAGTTTGTAATTAATTTAGATGCTTCTGATCGAATTCCAAGGACTAAATGATTCGTTCATTAACACCAATGTAATCACAAGTGACTCCATCGACCATCTAGTCGTGATGCACACATGTACTCATCTGTGCATGTTATCGATGCAAATGAAATTTCCTACCTGTTGTTTATTCTCCTTGAGGGCAGAAAAAAGTAAATTCTACTATTATTTTTCTGTTTTATTACATTCGTTTGAATAACTTTGTATCACCCCAAAATACCAATATTACATAGTGAAAGCTCCACTAGGTGGCTCATTCGGCCCTGGTAATGTCAACATTGGCACTGGATAATGTTGCCAGACAATGGTGCCAGATAATGGCACCAAATAATGGAGCTTGATATTAGAGCCAGATAATGGTGGAAAGGATGGATGTCGATGCAGAGTGCAAAGGCTCAGCACAAAGGGTGTAAAGGGTGCAAAGGTGGGGTGCAAAAGCTTTGCACAAAGGGCTCAAAGGCAGGGTGCAAGGGCTGGGTGTGAAGGCTGGGCACAAAGGTAAGGTGGAGGGTGCAAAGGTGGGTACAAAAGCTTTGCACAAAGAGCTCAAAGGCAGGGTGCAAGGGCTGGGTGTGAAGGCTGGGCACAAAGGCAGGGTGAAGGGTGCAAAAGCTGGGCACAAAGGATAGCTATAAAGGTGCTAGATAATGGAGCTGGTTTTTTTTGTTTTAATACTTTTTTATTTCAGAAGTTTTTATACAAGTGGCGTGCAAAGTTACGTAACATTGTGCGATCAATCTTATCTTTTGTTAGTTTGTGGAGTGAATCGTACTTATACTTTTCGAGTCAACAATATGTACAGTAAAGAGAGATTAAACTTTAACTTAATGCCATGTATTTGCTCCATTTCTTAACAAATTTGCCGTATTGATTAGTCGTGATGGCGCCCTGTTTTTCTATGTTGTACCAATATACAATTTTATTTATGACATCTTTAATACTTATGTCTTTGTCAAGGCACCTGTGCGCATAAATCAGTTGTTTTACTATAATAATAAAGGTATTGACAAGCAAGTTTACCGGGCCTGTGTAATTATTTAGTAATATTGTTTTGACTGAAAATGTAATTTTTATCTGCATGAAGTGATTAATCCACTAAGGTTGTTCCAGATCGGCAATATTTTTGTGCATGTGGCCATTAAATGAGCCAAAGTTTCCGTGCAATGCTGACAGAAGTGACAAAGTGGGGAGATTTGATGGTTCCACTTATGCCGAATATTATTTGTGGTGAGGGTTCTTGTAAGAATTTTATACCAATTCCCAGTAGATAAGTTTTGTAATTTTACCTTGTTCCACCAGTTTATTTATGATGGGAGTGTAGTCATATTCTCTTTCTAACTGTAAGTTTCTAATTTCTATTTTCCATCTTGGCGGTATAGCCGAGATTAGTGCTAAATACAACATTGTGGGGGGGGGGGGTTCTGTACCGAAAGATTTTTCCATCTGTATAATATTCAAAAATTTGTTTCTATTTGTATCCACAATGTCCAGTAAAGTGTTTACGTTAGAGTTAACCAAACTTGGATCGAAAAAGGGTTTGTTTGCTTGTCTGACTAGTGAGTTACCCCAGACTGGTGTATTTAATATCTCCTCTGGGGTTTCTAGGACCGATTTGTAACTAAATCTACTCCAGGCTTTCCAAATATCCCAGGCAATTGAGAGCTCATTATCACCTCTCATCTTCTGTATGTCGGATTGTGATATGTTACACATCCATAGTCTACTGTCTTGTATGGGAAGTGTGGTGTAGAGCCAAGATATTTCCTCCAGGGGCCTCTCTAGCCATCTGACTGGCCATGTTGCTTTCAGGGCAGTCTCCTTGATCTCTAGATCAATTAGTTTTAGCCCCAAATTTTCTGTTTTTTGTATCAACTTATCATAACTGATCCTAGGTGTCCTTCTGTCCCAAATAAATTCCATTACCCGGGTCCTATATTTCTGGTAAAAACTTTTGGGGGGTAGGGTAGGCTAGCTAGCTTGTGTATGAATAGAGAATTGACTAGTGAGTTAATAATGGTAACTTTCCCCATCAGGGAGAGGTGGTGCCTTTGCCACTTACTCAATATAGCATCTACCTTCTCTAACATTTTATCGAAATTCTCATTGTACATAACCCTTGCATCTGGGAATATATCTATTCCTAATATTTTGACCTATCCATCAGACCAGAAAAGCTGCTTCATTGTGTAAAATTTTGCCTGTGAGTGGCGAAATGGACCTATTCTAAGAATAGCACACTTCTCCGGGTTTATCTTTAGACCAGAGAAGTCCCCAAAATTCTGTAGCTCCTGTAGCATCTCATTTAGATTTTGTGTTTTTGGCTCCAAAACAGCCCACAGGTCATCCGTGTACTGTCCTGCTTTATGTTCAATGTCATTAATGGTAATACCCTTTATTTTGTCATTCTGTCGTATGCTCAACCCTAATATTTCTACAGTAAGATTAAAAATTGGGGAGAAAATCCGCATCCTTGTCTACATGATCTGGATATAGGGAAAAATTCTGACCATCTACAATTATTGTATGCACATGTTAGTGGCTCATTGTACAGAGCCTTAACCATGTTAATAAAGGGTTCACCGAAACCAAATTTATCTAGGGCAGTGTAGATTGCACTCCATTCAACCGTATCGAATGCTTTCATGAAATCAAAGCTAACCAAAAGTGCGTTTTTACCCTTAACTCGGCAGTAGTTCATTATCTCTTGGATCCTCATTATACTTTCTGCTAAATATCTCCCTTTCATAAATCCTACCTGCGTAGGGTGTATTACTTCAGGTGCCGCAATCTGAAGTCTGTTTCCTAATATTTTAGAATAAATTTTTAGATCTGTATTCAATAATGACAACGGCCTCCAGCTCTTAATCTTCAAGGGGCATTTTTCTTTCTTTTCCAGTAGAGATATAATGCCTCTCCTGGCTGTGAGGTGGAATTTTCCTTTCCTGACGATTTCTAAATAAAGCCCATGTAGAAATGTTTTAAGTTTAGGATAAAAGAGTTTGTAGAAATCTGCCAAGAAGCCATCTGTTCCCAGTGATTTATTATTGGCCATAGCAAACAGGGCCCTTGAAATTTCATCTTGTGTAATTACTTGGTCACACATTAGCCTTTTTTCCTCTGAAATTTTTGGTATTTCTAGCTTTTCTAAATATTCTGTCCCCCCACTACCTCTCGAGGTGTAAAGTGATTGATAATAGTTCTTTATTGCTTGTAAAATGTCCTCTTCTTTCTCCAGTATTCTTCCCTCTTCATCCTCTAGTTGATATAGAGTTTTCTTGAGGAAATTATTCTTTTCCAAATTAAGAAAATATTTAGAGGGGCGTCCTGCATTTAATTCCCAGTTAGCTCTACTTCTCACTATTGCACCTTTGGTCTTATTGCCAACCAGTTCTTGCAATTTTTTATTAATCTGGTGAAGTTGTTCCTCACAGTTCTCCCTAATTTGTGGTTGACCTTGTTCTAATCTGTTTTCAATATCTTTCTTTTTCTTTTCTAGTACCTGTATTAACAACTTCGTCGATTTCTTTTTTCTAGAGCAGTACTGTACTGTTGAACCCCTTGCCACTAGCTTAATCTCTTCCCATTTTGACATGAATGAATCAAAGGGCTGTGCCAACTCAATATCCAATAACTTGTTCATTTTCTCTATGTAGTCCTTATCTCTGGCCAGGGAAGTGTTAAATTTCCAGTATCCTTCCCCCTTTTTAAAACAATTATATTTTATAGCTATCTTAACTATTGAGTGGTCTGTCCGGAATCCTGGAATAATTTCTATTTTGCGAACATGCTGTACTAAAGTTTCCGATAAAAAGTGATAATCTAGTCTACAGAATATCGGGGAGGGTCTTAGTTTTCTCCAGGTGAAGCCATTTTTATCTGGGTGGAGGTGTCTCCAAATATCAGTGAGATTCAGAGACTGTATGTACCTTGTCAATATTGCCGAGGCTTTCTCATTATTTGTTTTGGCTCCTTGCTTGTCTACCCGTGAATCTAAAGCCAAGTTAAAATCTCCAGACATGATTATGTAATGCGGGGAGAAAGACTCTACTTTGCCTAACATTTCTTTCATGAATTGCGGATCATCGGTGTTTGGAACATAAACATTTACAAGCAAGAATTTTTTACCAAACAATGAAACATACAATATAATGTACCTGCTGCCTTCATGCTGTATTAAATTATGTACTTTAACATCGAGATGTCTTCTAAAAAGAATCATGGTGCCTCTAGAAGCAGATGTACCATGCGCGGCCCATATCTTACTACCGAATTCAGAAGACCACCTTTTCATTACATCCTCTGAAGAATGACTTTCTTGAATAAAAGTAATGTCAAATTCTTTCTTATATATATATAAGAAAGAATCTGACATTACTTTTTTTTTTTTTTACTTATTTTTTACTTATTTTACTTATTTTTACTTATTTTTACTTATTACTTATTTTTATATATATATAATAAAAAATCTCCCTTCTCTTTTCGTAGTTATTAAGACCTCTAACATTGTATGTTGCTATAGTTAATTCACCCATTGTTTAAGCTTTCATCGTGTGTTTTAACCTTACAATTTTCTTTCTTTTGCGTTGCCACTTGTTGTTTTAAAATAAAAGATGTAAAGAAGAAGAAAATACAGGAAATAAGATAGAGGTGCGCAGAGAGGTAAAATATAATATGTGTTATCTTTTGCATTATAAACAATTCAACCATTAGAATATCTGTTTTGCACGAAAAGTCAAAATGTGTGAGGGAAATCCACTGATGGAGTTCGTGCTCATGAAAAGAGGGTGTAATTGTAACGACAATAAATGCTAGTGACACGACTCAAGAGTCATTATAAACTCCGTTTTTTCTTTTTCACTCCATGTAAAGTTTGTTTAGTGCTTCCTTGGCTACTGTTTCGATGTGTAGGTGACATCTTTGTCCCAGCCTGATTCCTCCATAAACTCTGGTCACAAAAACTGCCATGTTGTTGTTACCCCTATTCAGAAGAATATTTTCCAATCTCCTACCGGCTCCAAACTCACCGTGGTCATGATGGCCACATTGAGATTTCAATGTATATCCTAAGATAACATGGTCTGCTTCCGGGTACAGCTGTCGCACTCTTCTGTAAGCTAGCCTGATCTCAGTGGCATTGTGCACTTTCAGTGCATGTCCCACAAAAGAACTTTTCTTCTCAGAAATTTCTGAAGAAGAGACAATGTTCAGCTTTTCCATTTTAGTTTTAGTCTCTTCATCCGTGTTTAGTACCTCCTGTGCCGATGGGGAGAAGATGTGTTTTTTCTGCGCCACGTTGTTAATGTAAAGAGTCTTATTTTTTACCTGGAAGGAGGTTCTCCTGCCTTTTTCCTCCTCTGGAATCTTGTCGTTCTCTTTCTTAATAAGACAAATCCTATCCTCTCTCTCTCTCGTTTTTCTGTTGCCAGTGGCTCTGGCAGCTGAGGAGAGACTTTAAAGTAATCACCTTTTTCATTTGTTACGCCTTTCAAATGTTTAGTGTAGCTGAAAACTCTCTCACGTAACTTATGTTGACACCTGGCTACTATTGTTCGCTGAAATCTGCTTTTTGGATCCACCTTGCCGATTCTATGTGCAACAATCACTTCCTCGTCTTCTACCGCCATTTTCATTTGCTGTCTCATAAAACTCAGAACTTTTTCCTTGCAATTCTTGTCCTTCGAGTCTCCGGTTATGCCAGAAATAAGAATATTGTCTGACATACTCCTGTTTGTTAGATCCACAATTTTTGTTTCTGCTGCTAATAGCTTTTTTTCCTGTGTGGAGGCCAAACCTTTTAACAAGGTGATTTCATCTGCAAATCTGGCATTAGACGCCTCCAAGGTGTCCATTCTCGTCTGAATGTCTGAGGTGATTTGTTCTACATCCCTAAGCCGTGGTGATATGCCCTCTGTCTCGTCATCTATAACTTCCATAAGGTTTTTGGTAACTGTCTCTACCTTTTTAAGTCTGGGGATAACCCCCTCCTTGTCATCTGTCATTTGTTTTCAGAGTTTGTCGAATTTGTAGTAGAAGTTGGTGTTTATTTTGTTTATGGCCGCCATGAGAAGATTAAGCTTCTCATTGGTGTTGTTCACGGCATTAAAGTCCTTCATGTCTATGACTGGAACCTCCAACAGCTTCTCTTTACTTGGATCTGTGGGGATGGGTGTAGTTTGTGTCTCTTCTTCTCGGAGAGATGGGTGGACAGAAGTAGAAGTATTTTTTGCAGGGTAGGCTGGATCTGGTGTAGTGTGGGAGTCTGGAGTGGCTGGAACTGGTACTGATTGATGTCGCTGTCTTAGATCGTATGGTGTTTGTGCCATTTCTCCAAACGGTGGCTTTTATAGCCTCACAAGTGGATATGAAGGCTCTTTGATCTTTTTGAACTTTTGGTGTAAACTACACTTCACACTTATCTCCTTTGTCCTGTTCTATGTCAAATCAGTTTTCCTCTATTCTCTATTCAGGCACTTAAAATTTCAATCTATTAGACTTCAAACGTAGCCGATCGCTCTGAAGTTGCATTCTCTTTGACAGTTTGATAGTTTATTTAAGTCAATTGTTATCCCTTATATGGGCATGACGGCACTGACCTTCTTACATCATCGCTCATCCATGAGTTTCTTCTTCAAAAAACCAGGCCACAAACCATTTGCGTGCACTAATTATCTGCCGCTGCGGTGAGACCTTTAGTCCAAAAGATTCTTTGTAGCTTTTATTTTGATTTACTACTGCTCCATGGTGTATTATCAGCCTTTTTTCTGAGATCGAAATAAAGGGCGATTTTTATTTGTTCGCCATCTTGCGGTCCTCCCGATAATGGAGCTGGTTGGAAAGGCTACAAAGGCTGGGTGAAAAGGGAGCAAAGGTAGGATGAAGAGATTGGGCATCAAGGCAGGGGATGAGGGATGCAAAGGCAGGGCAGGGTGTAAAAGCTTGGCATGAACACAGGGCATGAAAGCTGGTCATAAAGGGTGCAAAGGCTAGGTATAATAAAGGCAGGTTGTGAAAGGTTGGGCATGTTGGGTGCAAAGGCAGGGTGGAAAGGCTAGGCACAAAAAGAGCACTACCTCTGGCATGAAAGCCATGAAGAGTACAAAGGTACAAGGGTACAAGGGCATGAGGCCTCATACCCTGGTACAGGGGGTACAAGGGCGTGAGGCCTTGTGCTTGGGTGCAAGTGTAGGAGGGCACAAGTGTGTGATGCAAGGATCTAGAGGATCACTACCATTTGGGAGGTAAGAACAGGGCACAATGGTGCAACTTTAATCTGATTAGAGTGCATAATTAAGGTATTCCCTCCACCCAGGGTGCAATGTAGGGTATGAGGGCAGTTGAAAACTAGATCTTTGGGTCCCCATCACCTCTCAAGTGCAAAAAGTTTAAACAAGTGATTGCAGTGTTAAGGTGGCCCACCAACTTCAAGTAGAGCCACCACTCCATCTATATTCACAGAACAGCAAATGGCATTCATAGGTCCCCACCACCTTACCAACAAGAATGCTTGCCAGCATTGTGTCACTCCTGTACAAAGTTACAGTAATATCAAGTTCTAAGCATTCACTAATCTGCTTCTTTAAGCTAAAGTGGTATTATTTAGCAAATAAATAAATACAAATAAATAAACAAAAAGAGCCATCTAGTGTCAATATTTGAAATTAGTCTCATAAGCCATCTGGTGTCAATAGTTGAAATTAAAATTTGTCTACAACTATACAAGCAAAAAAGCAACCAAGCAAACAGACACCATAGTGAGAAGATAAGCTGCTCTGCTTCAGCAGTAGGAGCGACTAAAATTTTTGGGGCAAAAAGCCAAAACCAACTGCTAAGTTGACTCTAGCAAGTTACCAATGAGATGGTACCCTAAAGGTGTACATGTATAGTCTGCACACTAGTGGTGATGTGTGAAACTGGCAACTTGTGATGATATGTGAGGCTGACAACCTGAACCCTTACCCCACTTTGAGACATCTGGTGAGAATTGGGTGCACTAAAAAAAGTCCAAAAAATACTAAAAAATATCCACCCGGAAGTAGGGAGTTCATCACAGATAGTCTGAGTGCGAAGACTAATAAGCAGATACTAGTGTTTTGAGATTTTGTTGCGGGCACAAGAAGCACTAAAGATAACTGACTTTTAATTGAATTCTCTGCTGGAGACAGCACCAACACGGTACAACAATAAAAAGACGAAAACTAATAACCCAAACTTACCTAGTTATGTCTTGATCAGAACTTTGTTGTCTTGATGTATGTGGTAAGAATGATGTCAATTTCCACTGATCTCCAGATCAATCCTGCAGACATACGTCAAGCATGTTCCCTGAAGATAGAAATTAAAAAAAAAACTGGTACAAAATTGGTCATATCAAAGGATTGAAATTTTTCAAACAGTTCTTAATAAGGTAATTTAACAGGTATCACAAAATTGTAGTGGTTCATTGAGGTGTAGCGTTCTCGTTTGCTCTGTTCAATGAGTAACCCCACCCCTGGGTTTGCAGTAAACCGATTTTGGTACCCTGGGCAACCCACGTGAACAACAAATTTATTTTAGTACGGCTCCTATGTGTACTGGGAAATGGGGCATATCAAAGTGTTACAAAGATATTTTATTTCATTTTCGTCAGGGAGAGGAGTGCTCTTTAATGGAAGGCTGATTTACATTGTATACACTTTGTTTTCTTTTTGTAATTTTTTTAAAAGTAGAAATATTGATTATTATACTGGCTTTCACTGCTCAAAATAAAAAGGACAGAAAAGAAGGGAATAATATTTTCCCTCTTTAATCTTTTCTCAAACGGTAACCTAAGTATTTGGATCTATTTTTGATTTGTTGCAATTTATGTGAATTTGAGCAAGACATCGCTATCCGTCTCGGTCATACGGTGTATTTTCAGGGGGTGAAACGAGATCCTACGCATAATTCTTCTGTGTTGCTCTCCCATTAGCTATAGATATTATACCCACAAACATCCTCACTTGCATCAACTTCTATACCATCTAAATGATTTTATTTATTAGTTAAAAGGCTTAACTTTATGACAAAGGGAGCATGAGAATCTAGCTTTATTGAAACTATATATATGCATTCAGCAACAATGTATGCAGAATTGTTCCAATGTCCCGAGAAATGTTCTGAAGTCATATGCAGCTCATCAAGAATACAAAAACTCAACATGAAATTTTGCTTTTCTACATATGACTTTAGAACATTCCTGCAGACATTGGAACAATTCTGCACACATTGTTTTTTGTGCACATCTAACATTTCTGCTTCTGCAGACATTGGAACAATTCTGAACACATTGTTTATATTCTGCACATTTAACATCTCTGCACACCCTTATGTCATTTTCTTCAAAACGGTCTATCGAATGAGTTGGTTCAAATAAATCAAAAGTATATTTGGTGTTTTTTGCTAGAACCTAATGCTAAGTATTTAGTTGTTAGCAGGGATTCCCACTTTTCCTGGAATACTTGGAAAAATCATGGAAGTTTGCAAAGAATAATAAAAATCCTGGAAAAATTAGCATAATTTGATTTTGTTAATACTCCAGTATTATTTGTATGAAAGACAGTATGGCAGCGATGTCCAGATTACATTTATACATATTCTGCAATGAAAATTTATTTATCCAAAAGTAATTAAAGACCTGAATATTTATCTGGAATTTTCTTGAAAAAACCTGGAAAAATCATGGAAATATCATGGAATTTTGTCAGTCCGGAAATATGGGAACCCTGGTTAGTCTACTCTGTATATTTTACAACAACATAATAAATTCATTTTTCCTATCACTTTTGAAAATACATCAAATAAATTTGATAGAAATGAAGATGCTGCGGAACAAATCTTGTTAGGTTTAATAAGTTGAGATTCGTTGTGTAAATCTGCTGAGTCTATTCTGAAACTTCGATACTTTGTGTATAAAGCCATCAATTTTTTTTTTAAAAATCGGTAAATATACAGGTAAAAGTGGTTTCTACTCAAAAAGAACTTTTGCAAAATTAGATGCACGATGCATTGGTTAACTCACAAAGTTTAATGTCGTATATTGTTTCAGTACACCTCAGCAATTTTCTGACTATTGATCCGTGATGTTGCGCGGCATCCCTTTTATGATGAAAAATTCTCAAAAAATGAGTTTTCAAATTACACTCTTTACAAAGTGCGCGTATTTTAAATGACAGTCATTCTGTTCAGTTGAATTGACTTTGTGCAATCTATTTCAAGGAATACTTAAGACTTTTTTGGCCAAGTTCGAGAGCATACATTCAAGCAATAATAATCAGGAGGGTGAAACGGAATCGCACACATTGTTCTCTTGGTCGTACGCAGGTGGGTCATGGCAGAACAACACCATTTTTGGATGCGCGTGGTGTGCAATTTCCTTCTCATGTACCGAATCACGAGTGAAGTCCTTCACTCGGTAAAAATAATTAAAAACATCCTTAAATTCCCTTTCTGCAACAGATTTAAGCGAAATGATAACGGAAAACTATAGACTTTTCTTTGCGTCTTTTGGGATGTAAAATACAATTGCAGAACAAATTTCCCAAATGTTTTCTTGAAAAACAGTCTTCAACATTTTACAAAATGCTTACTAAACAACGAAAATATGATTAGGAACTTTCCCTGATTACTGTATTTTCCAAGGGGGGGTTTGAGGGCGGGGTGTAATTTTCAGGAGGGAGAGAGCAAACAAAACCAGTGAATTATTTTGCAAAATTTCTCTGAAAAACCTCTGAAATGATTTTTACTCGGAACCCTTCAATTCATCAATGATCACACCAGTACACGAGCACGTTGCGACAAAGATTCACGTACCAATCTTTGGTGTCATTGATAAAATAGTTTATCCAGGAGTGTGGCACTTGATCAGTTCTTCAGGATCCATTTAGACATTACATCCTTGCACTAATGAGGAAGTCCACAAGTCAACTTTGCCATTTCCTGTTATATAACACGGTAATCAGGGGGGAAAAAAGTTTAAAATGAATTGTCTTTGTGATTAATTAGACAAAATTAATTTTGACAAAATCTTTCAGTGATTCATCGTCACTTCAGAAAGAACTTTGTTCAATGCAATAACCTCTTGAGACAGTGACCTTGTCTGAAAATAGTGAAAAAATTTACTTTGATGACTTGCGCACCCCCTCCGCCTGTGAGCATAAACTATGTTCCATTTCATTTGGCAAATTTCAAGCTATCACAACCTCCAATGGAAATACTGGAAATACAACAAGAAATTCTGATTACTTTCATTGTCTTACAGTGTTATTCACCAAGATTAAAACTGGAGCAATGCCTGTGCAGTGGCGGATCTAAGGGGCGCTAGGGACGCCCCGCCTATGGGTCCAATTTCTTTCATTTTCATACAGTTTTCAGGAAAAATTTGGCAAAATAATAGGTTGGCGCCCCCACCTTGGGGGTTGGCGCCCCCTCCCACGTCTGGGAAATCCTAGATCCACCACTGCTGTGGAACGGAAAAATACCAGTGCGCGACCCTCCGGGATGTACGCTGGTGCCCAATTTTCAAAACAAAAAACAAAAACACTTCATGAAATGAAGACCCCCTAAATCCACTATTGCATTCGAAAAGAAAAAGATGGGTCCTGGTTTCATGTTTCTTGAGTCACTGCATACATTGGCGTCTCTAGGATGTTCGTCCCTTTACCTGACCAAAACCGTCTATTTATCATGCCAAAATCTGGTTTTTGAAAAAACTGAAAAACTCGTGTGTTGGTACCCCAACCCTAATATGAATCCTGGACCCGTCCCGATTTATGATTTCTGGATCAGTCTCCCACTGTGTGCCATTCTCCAAACACCATTATCATCTCCATTTATTACCCTTGAGCCTCACATGTTCTTTTCTTACCGCCCCTTGATGTGTGAACCTGAACATCTGATTTAGATCTAGTTTCATCGAATTCCGCTGTGGAACGCTGGATCCACCACCACAGAAACTTTTCTTTCAAAATTATATGAAAAGAAACTCAATACATCCCAAACAGTTTAGAAAAGTATTATTATCGGGGTAATTTTCCTACCTGATTCAAGTCATCCTTAGCAATAACATTATTCAACTATCAAGGCAGAAAGTTTCAAATATGAAAAATTTAACGCCTAGGGTCGACATTTCACCCTGGAGCCATTTGCTTTTGTTTCTTTTTCCCAACAGGTGGCACGCCGTGTAAGGAAAGATACACGTGATTGATGTTTTGCAGTCTGTGCAGCCGCTGACGAGAAGATTACAAAGTTCTCCACACTTTTTTTTCTGGTGACAGCCTATTTAAAGCTGGAAACTGCGACAGTTCTTCCCTGCTCGCGAATTACTAGGTGCTTGCAGTTTAGCAATTCAGTGTTTATTTGGTTAGGATCAAAAATCAAAAATGAACATGAAGAACACGGTTATCATCATGATCATCGTCTTCAGCTGCATGATGATCAGTCTCACCCAGGCGGCCTACGGTGGTAAGTTGATTTACAAACTAATTGACCATGGAATCATTTAAAATGTTGCAATTTTGACCAATTAACTTAAGAGTTTGATTCAATTGAACTGCCACTGAGTAGCTTTCTTCATTATTCTTCAAACATTAACAAAGTAACATTTTGAAGCGTGCCTATCTCCTTGGTTACTAGTCAGTCTGGTGGCAGTGTAACGACAAACATTAGCTGACAAGTTTTGTTCGTTCAGGAAAATTTCAGAATTTTTTGGGATGGAAATGATTTGTTTGTTTTTTTTATCTCATTCAAAATGTCAAGTTTTCCGTAATTTACCTTGACTTGCCAAGTTAGTTTTAAAATGTGTTTTCAAAAATAGGCAAAGACAAAAAAGGACATCTACCCCAAAATATGTGAGGCAAAACCATTAATTGGATCATTTGCTGCACTATGATTCGCAATTGCATGCGCAACCGTAGCCAAAAATGCTTTAAATTGAATAATATGTCGATTGGTGAATTTGTGTGGTCTTTACATCTTTCCAGTTTTTTCTATTTACATACAGTTCTTTTCCTTTTTTTTTTTTTTTTTTTTGTTGAAAGTTGGTCAAAATATAACCCGTCGCTCCCGTCTGAGAAATCCCGGATCCGAAACATTATTCCTTGGCATTCTTCTGTTTTCTAATAAGTCAGGAGCCATGCAATATTCTACGTAGAGTAAAAATACAAAGTTGATTTATTTTTAGATTAGAAATCATGGATTTCAAGTGCATGGGCCATTTATGATTGTACAAAGCTGTAAATTATGATGCCTGACACATTTTAATTTTGTTTATGTGTCATTCATAATTGGTGGGATTATAATATTTCAAATCTCTGTCGTTAACAATTGAACATAATTACTACATGAATTTTGCATTGGCAGAAAAGAAATTATTGAAATAATAGGAATAATGATAAATTAATATTTGTCTGTGTGCTGGCAAACTACAGGGTTATCTTATATTTCTAAAAAATAAAGCAACTACACTGTATAAATATCTGTATGCGTAATGACTATCACTAAGTTTTGAAGTTTTATGGAATGTTTGGACCATTCACTGTTTAGACCTGAATATGTTTTGACACAGAAGGAGACATATATCTATAATATTGTTTTGCATTGCTCGGGAATACTAGAAATGTTAAGAAATATGTTAAAACTATCGCATGTGATTTTCAAGTGACCTGAGCCCTTACGGCATAAGGTGCGTGAAAACAATTCAGTCGTAAATCGTGACGTTTTACATAGTGAAACGTAAAAAAGGTCTCAATGTAAAGTAGGCGGGGGTAGGATTATGCGTTAAGCGCTGCACAGTACTGAATGCCATTGACCAGATTGTGTTATTTACATATACTCTATGCGTGTGTGAGATACGAACATTAAGTAGGGTCAACTGAGCGACGTTTCGCAACCGTTGTAGTCAAATTTTCCCAGTGCGCCACTGTTAATTGCAATCTGATTCAACTTGCATTGTGTATAATTGGACCATGGATTGTCGCACACATGCCTTGAAATGGTTTAATTTGTGGTGAGATAGTCTCACTGGTTGCGCACAACTTTAAAATCGCACTTTTGGATGAGAAGCAGCACTGGATCATTTTGATTCACAAAGAAATGATCATGCTTTGTCACTTGCAAATATAGTCAATTACGCCAGCCAATTACGGAAGGAAAAAAAATTACGCTTTGGCTCCAGATGAAGATCTCTCTTTTGACGTGTTTCAATTGTAATCATTAATTTGTTTTGTCAGTGGGTTCAAGGAACAAAACACCGAGCAAGCGGTCTGGTTTGTCTCAGACCAGGGACAGGCAGGGTTTGGGTTGTGGTTAACCCAGCCCAAGGTCTGGGTTGAAGAACTTGACCGAGATCTGGGTTAACTGAATCCAAACCAAGGTCTGAGACAAACCCAGACCAATTTGCATTGATTTTTCTATTCTGACCCACCATAACCAATATCAAGTGTGAAATAATGCATACATTTTGCTAAAAAGCATTAAACTCCTGTGTGTGGATTTTAAAGCCCTTTACATTTTAAAGCCATTTTGCTAGTAGACCTAACCAGAACAAGCTTCAACTCCAGAGGATATTCAAATTTTGTAATTCTTGTGCAACTCTTTGTTCCTTTACTAGCCACAGACCGAAAGTTCCAACTTTTGAATCTAGTACAAAAATCCTTTTCTTCCACTTGCGAGAAATTAATCATCATGGTGAAGAAGATGGAAAACAGTTTTTGTAGCAATTGTATTGTATACCGTATGATTTAGACTATGGGAGAAACTCTTCCACATCACTAATAATTTTTTTCTTATCATTGCAGTTATCTGTCAGGACACGTACCACGACAGGTTCGAGTGTGACGGGATTGTCGTGCACTGCGCGGTGTGGTGCGACGAAATCCCGGACTGCGACGACGGTACAGACGAGGCGCACTGTCTCCCGCCGCAGGCCGAACCTGACGACTGCAAAGGAACGGGTAAGTACTCTTCTGTAATTTAAGCCTTGTTTACACGTAACTTCTGCGTCAGCATTTGCGTCAAACGTTATGAATGGGTCCTATGGCAACCAGTGATAGTGTTTACACTTGACGTCAAGAACGGGACGGCAAAGATCAAAGGAAAACGCAAACGCAGACGTTACGTGTAAACCAGCCTTTAGTTAGTAGAGCCAGCGAAATAGTAGGAACACTACAGAGAGAAATGTGTAATGAGAATGAAAACTTCTAATACCATCATTGTTTATTGTTCCGATTTCAGATTAATAAAATATTACAATAAATTAAAACAAAACAAAAACCGGCTTCCCAAACACACATGATGTCCCTTATTATGAATAAAACTCGGAAAAGAAACTGGAAATATAAACACGTGTTGTTTACACGAGACTTCGGTTAAAAAAAAAGATGTGTGCGCAACGTGCCCTAAATATTTTTGTCGACTCTTAATGACCCGACGCTAGAACACCAATATATCTATTTGAAGGATCCCCCATTTGAGACCGTACAGATAGATGCAAGACCACTTGATGGAGAAAGATATTAATCTTGTATCTCCCTTTGGTATTGAAGGAACTTTACAATACAATAAAATTTCCCCAGGAATCAGTTGGTCCTGCCGTTCTGCAAACAGACGGGGAGGACCTGAGTGGTGCCTTCAAAGATCTCTGAATTTTGAGTTGATGCACATACTTGGGAGTGAACAGGGGTAATCTCCAACACCCCATTGCAGTAGCAGATAAAGGATTTGGTCAAGGGAGGCTAGAAATTTTTCCCAAGATTTTGCTGACATAGTGAAATGGTGTCGGACAAGCAAAGTAAGATAATATTGGCTGGGGTCCAGGGCCTGCCTTACGGCCCTGGAAGCTCTTGTAGTTTTAACTGTCAAATATGCATTCTCACTTTTCCTGGTACTTTTTCTTAAATTTTTTAATGGATATTTGTGTGGAAGCTGTTGCATTTTTAATTGTCAAATATGCATTCTCTCACTTTTCCTGGTATATTTCTTCAAAAATTTGAACTTATATTTATGTAGGCACATTATAAAATATCTATTTTGATACAAAAGATTCTAGCCATCTTGACAAATATGTTCTTTTGGTTTTTGGTTGGGACCCACTTGGGGTGCCAGAAGCTGTTGCATTTTAACTAAAAAATATGTATCGTCCTACTATCCTGAGTACACCTTACATTTTTGGTGTAATAATGTGTGCAAAAATACTTCAATCTTTACAGACAAGATAGGTCATGGCTTGAGTCAATATAATGTAGAATATGCACATAAGAAGACAAAATATAAAATGAAGAGCAGAAGAATGGAAGAAAGATAATATTCATGTAGAGTGAAGCAAGGCTGGATTTTTTTTTTGAAAAAATATAAAATCAGAGCCCTAAAAGTCATTGTCTAGCTCTTGCATTGTACACTGGGGCCTCCAAATCTGTGGGTCAAGGGGGGGGCTGAGCCCCTCCCCCCTTGATCTGCTAGTGCATTGGATGAAATAGGTTTACCCCTATCCTTCCTGGATCAAACAGGGGTACCTCTATTCCCCCTGTTGGATGTATCTCCTACCCCCTGTTGGATGAAGCAGGGTACCCCGTACTCCTGTTTGATGACCTTGGAAGAAATAGGGATACCCCTTTAATGAAGCAGGGCTGCCTCCTACTCCCTGTTTTATGAAACATGGTACCCACTAGCCCCCTGGATGAAACAGGGGTACCCTAACCCCACTGTTGGATGAATTGTGGATATCAAATTGCATGTAGTGCATTGCATTGCAATGAGGCATGACCACTTGATTCCTGCACCACAAGAACTTCCTTTCTTCCATGAAGCAGTCAAAGTTTTGGTAACATGTCTGTCAAGTATCACTCCACCCCTCCCCCCTCGATTCTTACAAAACCCCAAATACTCCCTTGACCTCATCACCCTTAGACTCCCAATCCCTACCCTTTGATCCTCACCACCTCCTGACAGAGTTTTGTGTATGATTTTGGTCACTGTTCCCTGAGCGGAGCCATCTAGTCTCAACGAATTTTATACAATAGACAACAAAATACACCCATGGTCTGATATTCTTCGACAATTTTTGGAATGATACGTTTGATATTCAAAGATCAGATGGTAGATCGCCTTAACGATATTGGGTTGTAAATTCTGGATAGAAAATTTGTCAATTTTCTTAATTCGGAAAGAGTCCAACACCTGCAACACACAATAACCCAGTATTTTAACAATGTTAAAACAAAACTCCTGTGTATCAATCATGCATGCACAACATTGGCCTTGTTTGGGTTTGATGGCGACTGCTTAATCAATACAGATTCATTGTTTGATTCGAAAATGGACAACAAAATTTGAGATAGTTTTGACCAGGAAATGTCGCACGGTACTTTGTAATCAGGTGTCAATAAAGTCGCCAATGAGAAACGATGAGGGACAATGAAGGTTTTTGATACTTAACAGATGTAATTTAAAGCTGTGTGAAAATTCTGTAGCTCTCTATTTCCCTTTGCTGGCCCAGAATGAAAATTTTAAATCTTATTTCATCGGAAATGTTGATACCTTGCACAATGGCAATTCAAAGATATGTGTGACACACACTATCGTTTGAGGCTTTTTCTCAAAAAATTTAGAAGATGGTGGATTACAAATTAGCTTACTGTAATTATTCACCGACAGAACTTGAGTGGGACGTGTGCAAATGTGTTTTGTTTTTGCCTTGGCATTAAAT
This sequence comes from Haplosyllis leylae, assembly GCA_038406175.1. Lineage (NCBI taxonomy): Eukaryota > Metazoa > Annelida > Polychaeta > Phyllodocida > Syllidae > Haplosyllis > Haplosyllis leylae. The sequence goes on along the minus strand of JBCAUG010059624.1, from coordinate 1,300 downwards.
TTGTTTCAAGTGCATAGTAATCATTCAATTAGGCAAAACAGTTTGTAGAGAAGAAAAAAAGAACGTGACAGCTCCCATTACCAGTGTTTTGAATGTACTTTTGACTCGTCCTCGGATGTAATAGGCGAGAGCCAATTTCCCTTGTATTTTTACCACGATGTCACCAACCTTTTTTAGGTGGTTTAAGTTTACACTTAAACCACCTTATACCGTGGCACATGAGAATTTCTAATTGGTAATTTGGGACACTTTCCATTGGAATTTTTTTGTCAAATTTGGACTCAAGATACCTTATGACATCTCCTGGGAACCTTTTTTTGTCAATTTTGGCATATGTCAATTTTTGGCAACTCCAGGGCCATTCGAGTACTTCTGTAAAAATTTGGTGCCTTGAGAAAATCAAAGTTTTCTTGATGAAGGAGTGACAACTCATCAAAGATGCTTGGGGGGGGGGTATTAGGTAGGCAGATAACTAGGCTAAATGATAGTACCATTTTTGGAGGGGTGTGACACACTTAAGGTGGTGTCATGGGCCATTGGAAAAAAAATTGTGTTTTTCACCACATTTGCGACAGCATAAAGGAATCACTGATTTGATGAAGAATCAGTCCATAGGTGTGGCATAGGGTGTTCTACATACCCTGTTTTGGAGTTTTGAATATGTCACCGATTGGCCATTTACTGGGCTGATTACTGTCAAATTTGAGATATCAAAAGTTGTTGGATTTTTTTGACCCCCAAATTTTGGAGTTTTAAGCCTTAAATTGGCACAAATGTGTAACAAAATGTAAATTTACAGAACTTTAGAACTCTAGATCTGATCTGTGGCTGTAGATCTAGATCTAATCTGTGGCTGTAGATCTTGATCTAAGCCACAGCCATAGATCTAGATCTAAGCCACAGCCATAGATCTAGATCTAAGTTGTGGCCATAGATCTAGATCTAAGCTGCAGCCATAGATCTAAATCTAAGTTACAGCTGTAGATCTAGATCTAATCTGCAGCTGTAGATCTAGATCTAATCCACAGCTGTAGATCTAGGTCTAAGCTGTGGCCATAGATCTAGATCTAAACCATGGCCATAGATCTAGATCTAAGCTGCAGCCACAGGTCTAGATCTAATCTGCCACTGTAGATCTAGATCTAAGCCATGGCCACAGTCCATAGGTGTGGCATAGCATGTTCTACATACCCTGTCTTGGAGTTTTGAATATGTCACCGATAGGCCATTTACTGGGCTGATTACTGTCAAATTTGAGATATCAAAAGTTGTTGGATTTTTTTGACCCCCAAATTTTGGA